>JBBPNO010000168.1:0-44835 GCA_038090915.1 Boletus eberwhitei
TGTGTAGTCGCTCACTGCTCTGCAAAAAATGTCTGCCGGGCGATATCCATCTCGGATTGGAATCATTGGACTGAGCGGGTGTGCTTCGTCGATTGCAATCACCAACTTGGGTTCGTACGGAGCATCGGGGAATATGCTCGCGAGACGAGCACCTACTTTCTTGTAGGCATCAGAAAGAACGGCAGAAAAATAGGGGGAGACAAGGGGTTGGACTTTTCGTTCTAGTTCAGATCGCGTTACTCAACCATGAGTTCTCCGACACAAGTTGAAATATTTACCAGATAAGGAGAGCGTTTCAAGCTTCTCAGCAGTTTTACCAACCTCTGTCTCTGTGGCCTTCGAATCCACATCCGGCTTGGAAGATCCGTTTGTTGGTGCGCTAGATTGTGAAGGGAGGGATTGGACGAGATCGGCATGAACCTATAGAAGATAGTCAGATCGCTTTGCGGTACAGAACAATATATCCACACCTTTTCGTATTTTTCACGGAGTTTTTCAAAGAAATCTTTCCTGGCGGTGGACCTCGGAGGGTAGGTCATGTCGCACATCTGGTCGACCCATCGCATGATCCCTGCCTTCGCACTGCGAGTGGTGTAGTTGCTCGAGAGATACTCGTCGAGCGTATCAAAAAGAGCGGTGAGGAAGGCGTAGCAGGTTGTTTGGTACCCCTCCGCGGTAGAGGGGAAATTGGTCAAGATGTTGGATGGAATTGGATCACGCCCGGGGAAACCCACGACGTCTTGTTCCTCGCGCAAGTTCATGTAAATAATGATGACACCCTTTTTTCTCAACTGGGGATTAATTCAGTCGCCAGATATGTTCGTGAAAACGAGACACGCTTACCTCGGTGAGCATCCTTGATTTACCTGTTCCAGAACTCTGGACGACGGAACAGAATTTCGCGTAGTACCCGGGACCAGGAGCGACCTCATTCTTCTTGAACAATTTCTCGTTGTGTATGAGATATTCGTAGAAGCCATCAACAGCTGCGCCACGGTATTTTGCCTCGAAGGACCCTGACAAGCCTTGAGCTAGATCTATCCGAGGTCGTTAGTCCATGTGGTTCTGGTCAGATGGTAAGATGTTGAGCACTTACCAGTTTCCATTATGGGATCTAGCTTTGGTAGTTCCGGTACCGCTGCTGGTGCTTTGAGGATAGCTTGCGGAATGCTCATCAAATCGACAAATGTTGAACAGGGATGTAAGACACATACCGAGATTTCGAATTTCGCGGTAGGATTTGCCCTTCCAAGCAGAATCGAGCATATCTCGTAACTCTCCATGGGTTTTGATTAGCTTCACTGCTTCCCCCAAAGCAAGGTACTTTGCGTCCAAGTACCCGTTAGATTTTTCAATGATAGCATGAAAGAGTGCGTAATATTCAGCGGTGGAACTGAGATCGGAGACGTCACCCAAAACATCTTCGACGGCTTCATCTACCGCCTTATCGAGCTCGTGGTGGGTGGCAGCGTCGAAGCGATCTAAGAGTATGTCGAGGGGCATGATGAGTCGAATTGTTGCACCAAGCCATTTGACGAGCCGCTTTTATATCGCCAACGAAGCACCACAAATGATGGACAACGATTGATCCACAGCAATTAATATTTATGGTACTACACATTGCCATTGTTCTACATAAATGTAAACCAAAATGTCCAGAATGGTGGCAATCTTGGCCACTGGGATACTCCACCATCATCACGTCGTGTCCACACAATCCATAATCCCCTTCGCGTTGCCGATTTCCGTTCCGTCGATGTTGGACGTTGGACAGCGAGGCCGGATGCTGCCGCGACCTCTCTCGACCCCCCTGCTGCTCCCTCTTATGGTCTCTCGCCCCTCTTTCTGCACTACCACAACGTCGATCCCGACGCGCTTGATAAGTTACCACCGTGAAGGTAGGACGTACAGCGTCAAGTACAACCCCGGACTAAGGTGGTACAGTGGATATATATGTTCGTAATGCATATCGTCGGGACCCGCCAAAACCTAGTGCATCACCACGGTTATTCAAGAGTCAAGACGACAATATGTGACACGCAAATTCATAGACAATCTGCCACGCAGGGGGATAAGCATGTGGGGTTGTTGATTGAGGAGATGTGGGTAAGTTGACGAGGATTCTGATCTTAGCATCCAACTCGCCGTCCGCAACATAGCTGTCGCTGTCGAAAAAAAAAAAGTTCGAATGCTAGTGGTTAATGTGTGATTCCAACAGCTCCTGATGATGGTCTCTGGCATCACGGAATTACATACCTCGCGGGGTGAATTGTTTACGCCAATGAATTTGCACGACCTCTACCTTAAGTTGCATGTCCCCACTAGGTGTGATTTGCTCGGCCTCGCCCGCTCTGATAGCTGACTGTAATAATTCACATGTTTTGTGGACCTTATAATTAGCTGCTTTTCGGTCGCCAAATCACTCCTACAAGATGCTGTGTTGCAGCCCTACGTTCACTGTCCACAGTGTATGAAAGGCGCCTGCATACCCAAGGATGTGAATCTCCCGAGAATGAATGCCACGCACTGCTAATTTCTGTTCATTTGACCGATATAACAACTGACACTTGATCCACAACAATAAAATCCCCATAGGGTACAATCGCAACATTTATAGATAATTTTACAACGCGCCGAATTAGCACGACGAAACGTTGCCTGAATAATTTCCGTTGTCGAACTATGACCATTGTAACCATCCAGACCACGTACCAGAGGGCGAAAGTCGAACTTTCCGCGATCACCGGATGCGGGACGCGAGTAAAATGGTAGCCGCAGCAGCGCCTGTGGCGAACGCCAGTGATGGGAGAACAAACGTACTCAGCGAAAATGCGGTAACGCTGTTACGCTCGCCGCGTTTGGAGACCCTACCGACAGCTTCAGGACGTGGTATCGCATTATTCTCCCAACCGTCATCTAGTAACCTCTTCATCATCTCCTCGTTTAGCATTACCAGGTCTTCCATTTCCCAAGAGGTGCAGAGGTCCACCATCCACTTCATCCGACGTTTGCTCACTGGTCCTCCGACACCGGGAGCCCTTTCTCTGAGCATCACCCGTAATTCTCCCACTTTCTCGATTGCTTTCCCAGCTTGTTCCGGGAGACTGTGCTCGATCCTCTGTTTAATGAGGTTCGCCAGCTTCGGGCTCTGCCCATTCGTAGATATCATTATTTGTAGTGGTCCACTGCGAATCTGAGAGCCAAAGTAGAAATCGCAGGATTCTGGAATGTCAGCGACGTTGACCGGGATTTTGCGCTCCCTGCAGAGAGAGCAAATGACGCGAGACTGCGTAACGTCGTCAATAGCGGTAAGTACCATGTCGACACCGACGAGGTCATCAGCGCCGCCGAAAACGCGGTCGTGGTATGTTGTCTGATAAGAACCGTCGATGAACTTCTTCGTGAGGGGATGCAAGCCGGTGGAGGGACAAATGATGGTGACCCGCGCGTCCGCAACGAGCACAGATTCGATGCGACCCGAGGCAACGTCTCCACCGCCGACGATGAGAACGTGTTTAGACTTGAGTTGCCAAGCCACTAGGAGGGAACCACCGCCATGTGTGAGCGAGTCGGAGGACATATTGTGTTGCGCAACGGACAATGCAAATGGACAAAAGGAGTGGATACGTGAGAAAATTTGAGACGGTTCACCTTGGCCTTGTTGTGTGAGGATGAGACGGTATCTATGTATACCGAGAGAGGAGAGTGGCCATGGTGACCTTCTGTACATTATTTATCCCCCCGCTCCTGAGGCCCCTCGAGGCTCCTCTTCCTCTCTCTTACCCTCATTTCCGTCCTTCATTTCAGGCCGGGGCCTGAAACACTAATTTTTGGCTTACCGCGATAGAAACCATCAGGAACTACTAGCGCCGCGTAAGCATTTAATACCGCTGTCAGCTGTCATAACCTGGCTCATTGCCTTCCACCTTTCGTTCGTTTACCTTCTTGCTGCAGGCCAGCCCGTTTGGCGTTGATCGTCCTTTGACGGACTCTAGCTGGTCTAGTTTTGTACACTCTCCGGAAAACCATCGTCTTGAAGCAACTGGCACAAACCGCCTCTCGCCAAGATGGTGTCCAAGCGTCTCATGCTTGCCTGGTCTTTCTTTGATGCCTTCCTCCTGGCTGCGGGGCTCGTAACGCTCATTCTCTCGCTCGTCTGGCGCAAGCCAGACCTGCTCCTCAACATCACCTTTAGCTCCTTTGATCTCACCGGTAAATTTTTCGTCCCGGACCTTTGCATCGACCCTCATATTTCTCTGCAGGTGGAACTATTTTGGGAATAATCTTCCTGGCAACCTTCGCCAGCTCCCTCGTTCTCATCGCCTCGCGGGGCAAGAGACCCCTCGTCATGCTCAACTGGTTGCTCCTCATCAATGGCATCGCGATTCTCGTCGTCGGCACATACATTTGGTTCTTCACGCTTCACGAGCGCAACAACTATCACAAAGTGTTTGGAATGCAGAGCAATGCTACCAAGATTGCCGTCCAGGACACGGTGCGTAGGCGCAATGATAGACTAAATTTCGTGTGGATTCTCATGCATCGCACAGTTCAGGTGCTGTGGTTACTTTGGTGCCACTGATGAAGTTGCATTTGGTGGCACCTTCTGTCCCAATGCAACTGCAGCCATGAAAGTGAACAACTTTTGCGTCACTCCAATCACAAAATTTGCAGACATGAAATTAAATGATGTCTTCAGGTAAGCACTCCTCAACTGGCAGAGGACGTCCTTTTAGCTGGCGTTAGTACTATGTATGGATTTATGGCGATTGTCATCGGTCTCTTCCTGGCAAACATGTGTGTTATTAAGAAGGTAAGCGACCTCAGTTCATTGTCTTGACGGGCGCTGACACACAGCAGCGACAAGAGGAGGACCGTTTTGAGAAAATCGACGCCAAGAGGGGTGGACACGGCTTCGTATGAAGAGATCACCTGGAGTGATATGCGGTTTACTTCTTTTGACCAAACCTGTTCTTTACCTCCTGTCGAATGTTGGAGGTTGTATCCTTTAGTATCTTTTACCATTCCTCTGGTCCCTTCGTTTTGTGATCATTTTTCGTCGTCCTTATTTGAGCGGTAGAACTCCCGAAGCGCTAGACGCGGTGTACTTTCTTTGAAACTCTCATTCGTTGGTCAGGTGGTTGTATTTGTTAGGTTTGTATTGATTTTGGTTTCTCCTTGTACACCGGGTTGGTTTCCCATCAACGCCACGGGGACTGTCTTGCTAGCCGCCGCTCGGCAATCCATAAATGCCACAGCAATGTAACTTGTCTACGGATGAGGCAAGCTTCGCTCGACCGTTTCGCCGCAGTGCGACCACCACAGCCGAATCGTGTCGTGCTCAGCTTGGTTGTCAGCGAAAGTGATCACTTGTGGTGATGTCTCATACCAACATGTTGAGGCTTGTCATCCAACTATCAAGTCGGTAAAGGAAGTGACGTAGCATTCGGTGGGTAGCAGACCCGTTTTGACGCGAAGTTCGGGTTACCGCGTTCATCTGTCCCTTGATAGGGATCAATTGTCGCGAGATCGCTGTTGGTTACCCATCCACAGTACCGTTGACTTCTCACGCAACGGTGATCAGATCATCACCTCTAATCGTCACTCTCCAGCCAGGCCAAGGATCCGTATCAATCTGCACTTGTTCATGTATGATGGCGTGTGATGGAATTGAGTGTCGCGATTTCGACGTGTGTATGCTGAGGCACGGTATCATGTTAAAGTTTTTGAGAGATTGCTCGGATGGTTACAGCGGTCTCCGTTCCCCTTGCTCGCTCCCGAGGGTAATCTCCGCTGTATAGACATTACTGTCCGTGGTGCGTAAGAAGCCTAGAAGAGATACTTTAGCGCATGTCAATTCGCGCATCTGTTCGACCGGCGCTTCAGCAATGCAAGCGACAAGAAACGCAACGTGCACATGTACGAGAGGGCTATGTCTCGTGCGCTGCCAGTGATATTGTCGGCCATGCGCAAGTCCTGACGATGGGCATTCTGTTAGTGGGAAATGTAGGCGGTCGTGACGTGACGAAGATCAAACATTCAAGTTCAATGATTACAGCAGTTTGATGTCGGAATTGTTGGGAAGGTTAGAGGAATACGCAGTCGATGATGGTGAGCGACTCGGTGTCGTATTGACCCTTTGGAAGTGGTTGCGCAAGGTATTACTGAAGTGGTCTGTGCAGCGAAGAGCAAATAGTTAGCTAGTAAGAGTGTAGTCATTTCTTGACAGGTCGTTCCCATGCGTACCGCCCGCAAGAAGAAAACACCGATTACCTTGACAGAAAAACACCACCCAGCCGCGAATGGTAGCAGCAATCCCCACACGACGAGGACGTTGATCAGGCGCTTCCATGTTCTACTCAAGAAGCAAAGGCAGCTTCAGAAGAATACATCTAGTGCGTCCAATGCAAAGGAGTTGCGGGACGTGGAGCAGGAGATCGAGCACCTTGGAGGGTTGGCGGCGTATCAACGAATGTCGAGCATTGGGCAGGGTGGGGATCGGGGAGGGGGAAGCGAAAAGGTCCTGATCAAGTGGCTCGTCGGTATGGGCTTGTCCAAGAGAGATGACAAGGGGTCCCTGAGGTGCGCACACCGTCTCTCAGTGCACCGAATCACCTTGCCATTGGTGCATCCCTTAGCTTATTGGAAGTTGGCGCACTGAAACCAGACAACTACGCGTCGTGTTCGTCATGGATAACGACCACACCTATCGATCTTCGAAGCAGACATCCGTCCATTATCGAGCAGGACTTCCTGACCATGGACGTAGACGAGCACACAGAGAGATGGGACCTCATCAGTCTTAGCCTGGTGGTGAACTTTGTGCCCGAGCCAAAAGATAGAGGTAATTTGTTTTGGATCGCATGTCTTGTAGTTCTCATGTGTTGGCAGGACGAATGCTCATCTTGGCACATACATTCCTGCGTCCGTCAGGCTTGTTATTTCTCGCAGTAAGTCTTTGGGCACTCTCTGGCTGTGTAGCTCAACCAGCCCACAGCTCCCCTTGCCATGTGTCGAGAACTCGCGCTACATGTCGTTCGAGCGCCTTGAGCTGCTCATGACCACAATTGGGTTTGTGGAGGTGGAGACCAAATGGAGACAAGGCGGGGGGAAGATGGCATATTGGCTCTATCGGAAGATAGCACCAGACGGCCCGTTGAATATGGACGAGTTCCGAAAGAAAAGCGTCTGTCGAGAGGGGAGAAGGAATAATTTCTGTATCCTCTTGGATTCAAGTTGACTGATAAAATGAGTGAAACGTGTATGTAGATGAAAAAAAAAAAAGTTTCGGGTGTGACTCTGTGAATTTGTGAAATGGGAGCATCGTGTGGGGGTGTCCCTAGATTCTGTTGGGCCATCTTTTTCTTTGTCGTTGTCGTTAACCTCGTCGACAAGTGAGCTCGACGTGGACCGTCGTGAAGAGCGTCGGTTGTTTGTAGACAGCAAACATTTAACAAGTGCTCCGCTCGTCGCCCGGGACGATGCTCACCACGCCTCGACTCCTCTTGAACCTCAAGTCCCCGGCACAGGCGCAGCAGCAGCAGCAACGCCAGCAGCACTCGCAGAATACCCTCACTGCTTCACAACAACGCGACGTGCTCCATCAACTCAACGGTGCTTACCACGCCCAAAATAATTCAGCTACTCCACAACAAGGCCCGCCCAACATTCACCATCCACAGACAATCCAAATCCCCATGCTCGGCACGCTCCAGGTGCCTCCACCCCAACCCAACCCGCAAGGAAATCAGGGCCCACCGCCCCAGCAGCAGAACCCACTCGGTCAACCTGGCCAGGGCATCCCTCCACCACCACCCCAAAACGGCCAGGACTTCACCTTGTCGAGTGTCTTGCACTTTTTGCAAACGGAATGGCGTCGATATGAGCGCGACAGAAACGAGTGGGAGATTGAGAGGGCAGAGATGAGGGTCAGTGTCGTTCGTTTTCTTTGCACAGTCATCTCGCCATTTCTGTTCTCGATCCAACTCGGGGGCTCGATGCAGCGTCGTTGTGTTCGCCACGCGTTCCCCCTCCCCCTCCCTTCCTGGGCTTGAGATGCCGCCATCGTGTGCTATCGTGTTCCCCGTGCTCATCGTCCACTTCTTGTAGGCACGCATTGCCCTTCTCGAAGGAGAGCGTCGTTCGTTCGAGAACGTCAAATTGGACCTCATGCGACGTATCAAGATGCTGGAATATGCTCTCCGCATGGAACGGTGAGCCCCCGTCGCTTGCCCACTCGCCACGTACTCTTATTCATGTCTCCGGTTTTTTTTCCATCACATTTTTGTACAATCCATGATACATAAAGTTCAAAGCAACTTGCTCCCCCGTCGACAACAGCGCTTCCGTCCAAGCTGGCTGCTATTCAACAGAACGCAAAAGACGATGTTCAGGGTCACAAAGATGGAAGTAGTGGAAGTTCACCTCGAAGTGATGGTAAATGGTTTTTCTGTTTCTTTCCTTGTGAATCGCAATAATGTGGTATCTCATTTGCAGATTCGCCACTTCCATCTGAGAAAGTACCAAACGGAGCCGTTCCCCGTGCTCCTTCTGCTGCTCCTCCTGCCCCCGCTTCCGTACCATCCACGGTTGCTGCTTTGAATAAAGCTCCCACTGGGCGTGATCCAAAATCGCGTGCAAGGAGCCGAGAGTACCTCAAACAGTGTCTCCAAGAAATATCGTATCTGACTTCACCTCAAGCAATGAACCCACTTCCAAACCGCCCACTGATCTCCAACCCGAACCCAAGCATGGGTCCTGGTGGCAACGTCATGAATCCTGGTTCCACCGGGGGAGTTGGGCTTGGTGGTGCGATGGCGAGCGGTATGGGCGGTGTGGGACAAGGGCAAGGCATGACGCAAGGACAAGGACCCTCTCCCTTCGATACGATATATAACGGACGACCTAGGAAGCAACTCCCAGATTCGGGCGGTCCCGGGATCAGCAACGTCGGTGTACCAGGGAAGGAGTTCCCGATGCTCGGAAGCGGCACTGGTTCCGGCGCTATTGGTGTCATGTCCGGCCCCGGAAATGTACCTCCGTCCTCGGGCCCGCTTGAACGAGCGAATCAGCTTGCTATTGCTGGGGCAGGAATGTACCAGCAACAGCAGCAAGCTCCGGTTCAGGCGCAACCTCAACAATCACAAGAAAACCAGCTGCAACGTAGCCTTGCTCCATCTCAACCCCCGTCCCAACCGCAAACGCAGACTTCGCAACAGCAGCAGGATGGAATTGGACAGGCGTCTGTGATCCGCCAGGAGGGTGACGTTCCGAAGCAAACGACAATGATTTTCCGTCCCGACGACGCAGGAGAATGGAAAGAGAAGCTACGTTCATCTTACGAGCAACATGTCCAGCAGTGGAGGGAGAGTGAAGAAGAGGAGCCAGAAGAGGTCGGCGAGGAAGAGGATGAATCCGAGGCGGTTGGTGTTGTCGATGAGGCGGATGGTGAAAGCACGAAACTCTGGAAAGCTAAACGGACGCTGAGGAAGTGAGTTCTCGCTCTATCTATGGTCAGCTGTTGGCTGATCCCCAGTTTTCAAGCCATCTCGACGCAGTCCGTGCACTGGCGTTCCACCCCATCGAACTGTGCCTGGCCACTGGCGGTGATGACTGTACGGTTAAAATATGGCGTATGGACGTAGCCAGTCTGGCATCCTCCACGTGCGTTAGGGTTCTTGTTCACTTGTTTGTTACTCATGCTTTTACAGTGCTCGTGTCACGACAGAGAGTGAGCCTCAGCTTACTCTACGCGGTCATTCTGCTGCCATCACCCGTCTTGTGCACTCCCCAACACGCCAACTGTTGTACAGTGCATCCCTCGACTCGAGCATCCGAGTATGGGCGCTTCCACTACCCTCTCACACGACCTATGCACCGTACGATGAGTCATCTTCTCGAGGCGAACTTATCGGCCACACGGATGCTGTGTGGGATCTCGCACTTGTCAGAGACGAAAGCACGCTCGTCAGCTGTGGTGCTGAAGGTGTTGTGAAGGTGTGGGATGTGAGTGGGCCAGGAGCCGGCTCACTCCGGTTGTCATGGGGTTACTCTGGCTTGGAACGAGAAGGCACGGATGCTGAAGACGAAAAGGACGACCGTGGCGCTACAGCCGTCGAAGCAATCAAAACAGACTTGAAGAAGGTGGCTGTGGCATACCAAAATGCGGTCGTCAAGATATTTGACATTGAGACTGGTAAAGAAGTCTCACGATTGGCTACGGATGCGACGTACGGTGAGTTGATTATCCGTCCCGCCGTGTCTTCTCGGGGATCCATTGATAGGCTAAACATATTATGCAGACGGGACGCCTGCGACCCAAGTGAACCGGCTCGTATCACATCCGACGATGTCCTTCATCGTTACTGCTCACGAGGACAAGTTTATCCGTATTTTTGACATCATCACCGGTGCGGATCTAATTGGGCCAAGATCCAGTTTTTTTTTTTTTTTCCCTTCTGATCGTTCTCATGACAGGACAATGTACACACACGATGCCCGCACACTTGGACGGCGTCACCTCGCTTTCGATCGACGCTGCCGGTTTCTCGCTCGTCTCGGGTTCGCACGATTGCTCGACACGGTTCTGGGATCTGCTTGGTTCGCGGACGTGTACGCAGGAAATGACGACGCACCGAGAAAAGGCGAGGGAGGGCGTGTTGGACGTTGAATTTCATCCCTCGTTGCCGTTCATGGCAAGCGCTGGTGCGGACGGCGTCGTCAAACTTTACGCGTCTTCATAGCTTTGTTCTTTCCTTTCTTTCTTTTGCCATGACCTTGCTATCACACGCACGTCTTTATAAGATTTTCCAGGTATTTGCTCACCTTGACACGGCTCACTTTTTTTCTTCTTCTTTCGAGTTAGACACTCTCCTTTGTCGTACGTATATACGCATTATAGGACGGGAATTCTTTCATCGTACTCATTCTCTCGTCTCTGCGCTGTCGTTGATGATTTTTGTTTGGTCGCAACGTTTAAATGGCCAAGGAAAAAAAAGGGGGGGATTCTTCAAGACGAAGGTCAATCATAAAAACAGGGGCTGCTTGCTATTACGAATAAAAGACCCAAAAGTACGGTGGTGCCGCGGACGTATGTCCGGAAAAACGTAAGTACAGCGTGGGTCGCGAGCGACGATGGCCAGATTCGGGAGTCGGAAAAATAATAAGGCTACAGTGGTTAGGTATACAGTGAAAAGGAGTAGATTCCTCGAATATATATATATATAGCTCAAAGAACAACCGAGTAAAAAAAAAAGGGGGGGGACGGGAACGATTTCAGATGACTATCGGAAAACGGGCGTCAGTATACACGGCTTGGCTCGTCCCATGGCATGGGAAGACTCGAAATCGACGCACCAATCTTCATTCCCTGGTCCGCCGTCAGCAGCTCCAAACCAAGCTTGTGCGGCGCGAGCATCTCCCGACACTGATCCCCAATGACATGGCTTATCGGCCGTTCCGTGCTGAAATGCTCCTTGCAGTGCATGACGTACACCCTCAGACCCGCGAGCGCGTCGTGTAGCGCTTCAGGCGGGAGTGGCTCCTTTTTTTGTTTCTTCCTGGGACGCGACGACCCCTCTGGAGATTTGCGCGCGAGAACGACCTCGGTCGCGAGCGAGATCATCTCCTGGACGAGGTGGTTCGGACTGAGGTGGCCCCACAGGACCTCGTCCGGCCGACCAGCGAGATAGGAGCACTCGATAAACACGGCCGAGAGGTCGTGCGGTATCTTGGGCGCCGCTGCCCGCCAGACGGTGACGTTCCTCGGTTTGACGGCCACGCTGTCGGGCTCGACGTCGCCAAAGAAGACGAATTCGTGGTTGGTAGGTACGTGTTTGAAGAAGAAGCACGAGCTCTCGTAGCACCCCAGCTCGTTCTTGCCATGACTGATCGTCATGCTGCGCACCGCGATGTCGGGGAATATCGTCTTGTATTTACCATCGGCGTGGAGACTAGACGGCGCCGTCGTATATTCATATGTGAGAGGTAAACGTGGTTAGCTCCGATATCGGAGTTTTGGTGGAATGCGATAAGTGGAAGTCGCACGAGACTCACGCGTGATAGACCAAACGATATAACGGATTCGTCTCGTCATAAGTGGCTAATCTCGGCCAAACACGATCGGAGAAAACGGTCTCTAGATCTTTGAGCGTCTGCGGGGATCCATATATACGCTTGGTACCGCCTCCGAACGTGCCGGCAGCCATGACTAGTGAACTGATGTGGTCTAAATGTGCGTGCGTGAGGAGGAAACATCTGATACGTTCGTTCAATTTTTTTCGACATGGTGAGTGTGGTGAGAGAGATGCGCTCACTTGACGTTGGAGTATATAGTAAAGGGCGTGATCTTTTTGGAGGGATCCTCGTCTGCAGGACGCTGACCGAAAATGTCTGGGTTCTCCTTCATGATATGCTTGAGCGCACCATGCCCTGACCCTTGGGGGTCGATCATCAGCGAAATAACGCGTATCCAGTGGATATAGGAACGCACCTGCTTCGAGCGCGATGATACCATCGTCCCAAGAGGCACTACACGGCTTGACCAGATATCTGTGCAAGCACGACGGACGGGGTTGAGGAAAAAGAAGTGGGCATGGATTGGTGGACTCGAGGAGACATACCCAGACAAGTTGGTCTCATCGAGACCGCCGCCCGAGCCTACGACTATGATATCGAATGCAGGCATGGGAAGGAAAGGAATGGGGTAACTTTTGGGGGGATGCAAGTAGTTAAATAGGCTCGGTGGATGGTGCTCGGGGCTGCGTGAGTCCAAGGCACGTCTCCTCGGCTAGTAATCCGATGTAATCATAAAAGCCTGAATTCTCGACAAAAACAAGACCTCTTTAGCTCCTTTTCGCGCCTGTCCTTTTTGACGTCCTCAGTCTTTGAACCACACCGCAGCCTCCACAGCATCGCGTACCTTGTTCTCTGCATAGACTCCGGCCCCGCAGAACAATGCCTCGCAAGCGCTACACATTCTCATATGTAATCGGGAAAATGGTTTGATCTACGCGTGAGAATTCGAACGGGAGTCCAATCAGTGGCGAATTCACTCCGATCTCAACTCATCCTGCAGGATCATATCTTTGGTAAAACACCGAGGGATCCATTCATGGAAAAAACAAAAGAGAAAAGAAAAAACAAGGAGGGATTTCATAGGAATGAGCGTGCATGCCATGTGAGTATTGTATTCCAGAAAGATCAAAGGACGCCCACCGCCGATTCTTGAAGGAGAATGTCGAAACAAGAAGAAGAAAACAAGGAAAGAAAGAGATGGCTGATAAAATATTATGGTGCATCGTGACCGATCTCCTCAAGCCGCACCCAACAGACTATTCAATGCTCTTGGTACATCATAACCGTGCGCTTCAAGTGCCGCAACTGCTTGGTTGCGACTGAATCCCATCGCCGCGAGCTGCTTAACGGGCTCGACGTCGTCGTCGACCGCCGGTGTGGCCGTACCCAGTTCTTCAACTCGCGCGGGCACAGGTGGCACCGTGTCCTGTTTCTTTCTTCTGCCAAACGGCAGGCGGATCTGGAAAACACAAATCAGACAGGCACTAGGTGCGTTGAAAAATAAGACGCACACTCAGTTTGGAATGACGTGGCGGTGGAGCGGGCTTCTCGTGTACAACTTCTTTTGATGAAGAGGTCGACGGGCGCTGCGTCTTTGGAGATGCGACCCGGAGTGGTGGCGACGTGGCACGTGGCTGGGGGGAACTGGAGCGTATCGACGAGGTAACGTGTGGAGAAATAGGACCCCGTGGGGACGTCGGAGGTGAGACAGGAAGCTGTTTCCCAGTATCAGAGTGCGGTGGAGACATTGGATTGGTCAACGCATTCGAGGCCCGCGAGAACGAATCATCAAGCTTCAGCGCCTGAGCCGATTCGAGCCCTCCGAATGCTTCTTCGAATGAGATGCTGCCTAAACCCGGCTGGTCCGCCACCGTCTTCTCAGGTTGCGGAGCACCCGTTTGAGCGGACCAGGGGCCCGATGAGAAAGCATCATCAAACGAGACCGGTGCTTGTGCGGGGCCTGTTTTCAGAGTGGCTGGTGTGCCACCATTCACAGGCGAGGATAAGATATCTTGTGTGCTATTTGCAATCGCCGCCACGTTTTGTTGGGTCGTATCGCTACCATTCGCATGGGGTGCATCGGACGAGGTCCTAGGTGGGAATTCGACCGCCGTCCCTGACGAAGTGTTAAAATCAAAGTTGTCCTCAAACCCAGACTCGAACGAGAAGTTCGACGCTGTCTGCGCAGGTCCGCTGGATGAACTCTTGCCGAACCCTTCGTCGAAACTGCTTAGGCCACTGCTGTCCTTGCTTGACGCATTGACAGGCGTGCTGATAAAAGTGAACCCTGAATCGTGACCATCTTCAGGTGTAGCAGGCTTCGTCAGGGGCACACCGAATGCGTCAAATGCGGCTGAACCATTTTGAGTCGGTGAGACCTTATCCGTCTGCGGTGCGGCCCTTGGTGCAATCTCTACTGGTGTATCATTGGTGGCACCAAAGATATCGTCGAATGAGACAGGGGAACCGGACAGCCCAGATTCGTTCTTGCCTGGCGGTGCCTCGGGGGGATGACTCTCCCGATCCTGCAAAGTCCCCTTGTGGCCTTCTTCCTCGTCGCTATCCGTGTCGCTGTCCGTTTCATTGACATCCAAGTCATGAAGGTCCGTTGACAAGTCTGTCTCGTTCGCTTTACCATCACCCTGCCCAGATGGAATATCATCCAGGGCAGGGAAATGAACGGCAGCAGTGTCCAGTGAGTGATAGTGAGGCGTTGCCTCACCGCCGAGGTTCACAGGCGTGATACTGTTTGGAGGTGTGCTGAACAGCTCTTCATCCATGGGCGATGAGATAATTTCGCCAAACTCTCCGAGCGTTGCTTTGACTTTCGGCGTACTCACACCCACATCTGCCGTATCATTGTCCGGAGCATCCTCGGTAGATAGCTGTGGTGTGGGTTCAAAGGCCTGGGAGATGCTAAATGGGTTGTCGAGTGTCGTAACCGCCACACTAGGTGGAGACAAACCAGGGGGAAGTGGTACGGATGCAGTTGAGAAGGACCCATAAGGCGACTGTGACCGAGGAGTTGATGTCCCCGAAGACATCGCCAATCTCTCGAACGGGTTGTTACTCTTGCCGCTGGTGGGACTCAGGAGACCGCCGCCTGTAACGTCAGGTGTAATTGGCAATGGGTGAGCGGCAGCAAATGATAATGAATCAGCGGGAGACTTGAGCCTCTCGGAATCGGGGAGTGGCTGTGGCGGGGTCAACGCTTTCCCAGCTTCGGCTTCGGCCTCGGCTGCCTCTCGTTCCTTGACAGTATTGGCAAGATCCTCTTGCGCTTCTTCGAGCTCCTGGTCAACCTTGACCTTCTCGGACTCCTTTGTCGCGAGCTGTTTGCGGGCAATCGCGAGAAGACCTTTCTGTTGCTTGGCATCTTTTTTGGCTTTCTCGACCTCTTGCTTGGTAGCAGCGATCTGCGTGGTCACCTCAGCCATGCGACGATTGAGGTCACGAACGTCCTCCTTATCCCGCAAGAACGATCCTTCGATCTCCGCCTTCTCCACGCGAATCGCACTGAGGTCGCTCTCGCTCCTAATCAGCTCTTCTCTCGCTTTCTGGATATCGGCATTCTGGTTTGCGTGGCGTTCCTTGAGCGTGTTCAGCGAGCTCGTCTCCGTCTCGAAGGCAGCTTTCGCAGAAATGAGTTGTGTCTCCAACGCAGAGAGCTGAGCCGCTTGGTTAGCGAGTGTGACTTCCAAGGCTTCTCGCTCGGCCTTGGCGTTCTGCAGTGACCTATTCGTGGAGTTGACCTGATTTTGGAGGTTTCCAATTTCCGCAGATCGGTCATGTAGTGGCGGTGGCGGGTGTGTGTCATCATCATCTCCGAGAAGATCCTTGTGGAAAGCTGGAGTTGAACGCCGAAGCGTGGATCAGTCACCCGGAGGAAAAGAGGAAACAAAGGAACGCACAATTGCGAGTTGCCGAAGCAAAGGGATCCTCCGGAATATGAGATACGCGAGTTACCGGAGGCGGGGAGATTGCTGGAGGCACGATCCCGGTCGACAGAGGTTGAAGGACGTTGTGCTGAGGTTGGCTGTCCACAGTCGACGTCGGAGGGAAATCGTCCCACAGGAGATCACGTATTGCTTCAGTTGGCTGAGGAAGAGGCGCGGCCGCAAACGGTGAAGCGGGACCGTTCGATCGCATGGAGGGAGGTACGAGGGTTGTGGGAAGTGTTGCTGGGATCTCCTTGCCCGATAGTTTGCCTTGGATCAGATGCATCGCTACCGCAAACCCGTCGCGTGTCAAACGTCCATCGTTGTTGATGTCAGCAAGATCCCTTGCGAAACCAATCAGACTATATCCAAAGAATCACGAGGGATTGGACACACCATACTTGAGCGAGGACTTCCTCTGACAACTTGGACTGCAACATGAAGGGAACTGTAACATCGCCTTCGATATATCCTCGTCGGTGCGAATCCAGGTTATCAAAGAAACGGTCTGCGTTGGCCTTCTCAGCAGGGGTAACATCCCAGAGTCCTGTAGCTTGAGGAACGACACTGGGGAAAGGTGGGACGGCAGGTGTTTGAGGGACTGGCGCAGATCGTCGGGAGCGGAGTGTAGGTGCCGGATTCGGTGGACCCGTGAAGTTTGTCTGCACAGATGGTTGCTTGACAGGCGCTGGAAATGATGCTGATGTCGCTGGGCTCGCGGGATGCGCGCTGCTGCCAGTTGCGTGTGCAACTACAGCGGCTCCAGCTGCTTGGTCGTACAATCCTGGAGGGAGCGATGTGGGTATGAAGGATAATTGGTTGGACATGGTTGCTTGAATTAAGTACATGGCTATCGTAAAGTCGGTCAAGTCGAGCACGCCGCGATCTTGCGTGTCTGCCAAATACCTGGAAGAAAGGTTCGATAACTATACAACGTCGAGACCAAAGAGATACGGACCATATCTGCGACAACTTGTCGACAGGAAGCTTGGACTTGACGAAGACATCGCGGGCTTTCTCACCTTTTGCAAAGCTTGCGTCAGTCCGCATCCGAGCAAGAAAATCCCGGCGTACCACTCAATAGACCATTTATTGGCCCACAACCCTGGAAGAGCCTCGCAAACTTGGTCCTGTCTTGCGGTGTGATGGGAGGTAAACCCGGTGGAGGAGATTTCGGCATGGACATGCCAGTGCCTTGCGGGACCAAAGGCGTATGAACGCCATCGATGGCAGCGAGTGGACCCGCTGTTGCACAAACGTCAGCGAGAGCACCAAAGACAGGACCGTAACCCCACATTTGCTGAGCAACGCTTGTGATATCTTCTCTCCCTTCTGAGCCCAACCCATAAGACGGAGGGCGACGGCGACGCCCTTTCTGGTGAGATAACCGTTGTTATCCTCGTCTGCAATGTTCCATATTTCGCCGAGCACAGTGGGTGCGAGCTTTGCACCGCCGAATAGTTTGACTGCGACGTCGCCGGTGATGATGCCTATCTTCTGGGTGTCAGCCTGGGTAAATATCTGGTTGACGAGGGCGAGCTCTGCGGGTGTTGGCGTGAAATGAGAGGTCATGGTGCCGACGAGCAGGATGTTATAGAAGTGTTATAAGTTAAAAGCGCGAATAGGTCGAGTGATCCAAAAACTGGCGGCAAAACTGCGCATCCAGAGACGGCCGTGTGTGTAAACTGCCAGCACGGAGAAGAAAGTAAAAAAAGGCCGAACCTCAGCTGATGTGACAGATCACTCCAAACACACAATGAAGTGTACCTGGACTGATTAAAAATGCTACTACGACAACTCTCTGACTTATCAAGGCCGTACATAATCAAGTGTAGAGCTGGCCAACAGCAAAAAAATAACCCACAAAGTCAACTACAAGCCGACTCCGCGCTTCCGATCAAGTCAGCATTACTCATGACGGGGAGCGCACCACCCCCATCAGGAAGCCTCAGTCGTACAGAACTCTCAAAACTCGGAGATGGGCTAGCTTGGAGAGAATGGATAATGTTGCGTGCTTTAGCAACAGGACCATTTTGCTGAAACCACAAAGTACACCTAAAGGAAGAGCGCGTCAGCCTCATGCGGACTCATGGGAGACCCATTAAAAGATACATTCAGTACACGGCTGTGGATTGTTTGTGATCGAGTTTGTCATCCTCCAATGAGTGTCACGTGATGAGCGCGTCTCGTTCTTTTCCAACCTTGTTGTACTTTTGACTTTCTCCCCACTCACGAAATAATGGACCAGATCACATCCTCGCTCGCTCCTCCACGAACGTCTCAAAAATCAACCACTCCCGGCTTAGCTGCAGATGGCCCAGGTAGCGTGACGAAACGGTAAGATTTGTCTCATCGACTCGCATTGTGAGCACGACGATTGATGAGCGATTTCTAGACTGGGTAGCGAGCTTATGTCGCTCATGGTGCGTTGTCTGCCCTAACTAACCTTCAATTCTCACTGCCATCGAATAGATGTCTTCTTCCCCTGGCATTGTTCGTGACACACTCATCTTATACCGACTCTCCAGTACTAAATTTTCGATAGTCTGCATTCCCCAAGAACGACTCCAATCTATTCGAGTGGGCTGGAACGATAGAAGGTGCCGTTGGGACAGTTCGTCTTTGCAATGGATCCTTGAGTATACTGCTGACTTGTGGCAAAGATCTACGCTGGATTGACGTTCCGCATCTCAATCTCATTCCCTAGCAACTATCCCTACACCGCTCCCGCCATCAAATTCGACACGCCATGTTACCACCCGAATGTAGATATCCAGAGTGGTGCTATCTGCCTAGACATTTTGCAGGTATGTATCTTGTCGAGTCCTGTGGTGATTGTACTAAATCGGGCACCAGGATAAGTGGTCTGCTGTTTACAGTGTACAAACTGTCCTTTTATCTTTGCAGTCGTTACTGGGAGGTAGGTGACCATGTTATGCGTATGCTCCCGCCGAGATTAATTCGCCATGGTTCAAGAACCAAACAATGCATCCCCATTGAATGCTGATGCTGCTGGACTTTGGCACGACCCGGAAGGCAAGTGCACGTTTTCTTGCGTCCTCTTTGACCAGCTCAAGGATTTCGTTTTCAGCATACAAAATCCAGCTCGTGAAACACCATCGTCCCCTCGACAACTCTTCGTGAAGTCGCGTTTGTGATTACGACTAGCTGTGGTTTGTACAGTTGTTTCCGTAGATCTGTACCGTGTTTCAATGTATTCTGTTACACCCCGATCGTGGCTGTCAACTGAGTTTTGCGGTGTCGTGGCGATGTCAAGAAATGCGATAGATCATGATATGGCGTCTTATGAGTGGATATTAGAATTGCCCGAAATGGGGATGATGGATACCAACTGTCTTGCCTTTTATCTTTGCCCGAGCGTTCCACTCATTTCCACTCACTCGTCTTTCTTTCATTGTTGGTTGGATTGATTCCACATTTCTATCCGCGATAAAAGCGAGGTGCGTGTCCACACCTTCCGTTCCTATTTCCATCTGACCAGATATTCGAGCAGCACCTCATCACCTTCTTTTTCTGCTTGGTCATATTCATATTCACCATGCGTCGTCGTGGACCCCCCTCTTCCCTCCGTCTCTTCCAGGGTCCTCTCCCACCTCGTTCCCAACCCAAACACATCCTTCCAACCGTCCCTCGCCCCGTCTTTCAACCCGAAGCCTCACTTCCGTGGGCTCCTGCCCCATTACCCCGGATGCGGCCCACAAATTCTGATCACCTCGACCTGCCACCTTTTTCTCTCGAGCTAGCTGCTATCTGCCGGCCAAGTAGCAGTGGCAACTCGACTCCCACCTCGTCCCCTACCCATAGTCCGACCAAGAGAGTACGGGGGCCATGGGATGACTCTTCGTGTGTCAACTGCGTGGTTGACGTGGATAAAATTCTAGCGCTGCCACAGCCAGTAGCGATGGGCATGTAACCCATGGAGTTGGGATCTGGTATCCTCACTGTTTTTCTTTCTTTCTTGTTGCTGCGGGGAAGCTTCCATTCGGTGAACTCATCAATACCCTGCGCTGGATAGTAGGAAAAGGGTTCAATATGTACCAATCATTATTGTATTTGATAAATGTTTTAGCTCGACGTTGCAGTATGCGGCACCGCCGCCGCCGCCGCTTCGCAGATTCTCTTCTTGGTTGCTGTCGATCTCGCCTGTATTAGGTGTACTTGCGGTCGTCTTACTTTCCACCACCGAGAACTTGTCATGGAGCGATCACAAAAAACTCAGGAGGTGATTTACTCCGCGACTTTCCAAGACTTTTTGGATCGCGATCACTCTACATTTTGAGTACATAAAAATGGAAAAATTGATTTCAGGACATGGTGGCGTGGGGGCGTACGTGGTTTATTAGTTTCTTCAAAGACAAGGCCTCTTCAACGACACCTTTTTCTTTTACGCTTTTCTCCCTCTCCTCCCTTTGGATTTTTTTTTTCTTCTCTTTCTTCTTGTTCACGACTGATTTAAAGGCTTTCTGCGGTATACATCTTATAAGGTTTCCATCATGACCAGTTCTCCAACACCTGACATTTCCTCCTTGTCCCTCAACACCCAACCCTCCCAGCAGCGTCTCAACGACACTTACGATTATGATGGTTCAGCCTCGGGCAACGGCAGACAGCAGTACCAGTTCACTACATCCCCTCCGATCTCGGCCCAGCCTCACTACAATCCCCTCAATATGAGCCCTTCCCCGCTCAAGATGAAGCCTGTCCGTGGCGGCCTTCCCACCGTGCGTCCATCTCGTCCCATCTCCCTCAACCTTCATCCAATCTCACTTTTATTCCTTAGCAGTGGCTCGATAATTCGGTACCCGTCCCCGAAAACCGTTCTCTCTCACCTCACAACAATTCTGATTTTTCGTCCTCGGGTGGCTCCCCCCCTATGGGTCATCTCGTTCCTCCTCCCATAGGTCCTTCCACACCTGGACAGAATCCCGATGACGAAATTATACCCACTGCTATTGTCATCAAGAACATACCTTTCAACGTTAAACGCGAAACCCTCCTTGATATCATCGTAAGTCCATCTCCGTAATGGGTCCTTGATGGTTTGATCAATCTCATCATTTCTAGGCATCCTTGTCGATTCCTACCCCATATGCCTTCAACTACCATCTCGATCAACAGGGCTCCTTCCGCGGCCTGGCCTTTGCCAACTTCCGTCAGGCTGCCGACGCAGATGCGGTCGTGGCTGCCTTGAACGGTTTCGATGTTCAAGGTCGTAAACTCCGCGTGGAATACAAAAAAGTTTTACAGGCAGGTGAAAAGGAGCGTATCGAGAGAGAAAAGGCGATTCGTCGGATGCGCTCAATGCAGTTGGAAAAGGAACAGCAGGCTGTGGCAGCAGCAGCAGTCGCGATTCACCACTCTTATGACGACTTTGGGCCCATTGCTGCTCCAACTTTCACCCCTCAGCGTTCTTTCTCGACTGGGGCGGCATATCAGCAACCGCAGTATTCCCCGCCACCTGTGCCACCGCTGCCGATCGCGCAGGGCTTTAACCCTCCGACTTCTCCGCCCGTGGCACCGGCAACGCCAAATCCGTCGGAAAAAGCGTCACCGTCTAACGAGCTGGACTTGAATGACCCTTCGACTCTCGAGATTTACTCTAGGATCCTCCTCTTCAAGGACGACCGCATGAGGGACGAACTTGCGTTCTCACGGACCCTTTCCCCCAAGCAAAGGAGGGTAGTTCATTTGATTGCTCAGAAACTGGGCGTATATCATTACTCAGTTGGCGAAGGCGAAGATAGGTACGCCGTCGTAACCCGAATTGATCCTAACAGGGCAAGTTTCTATCGCTTATGTTTACGTTTACGAAGCCCAACTTATGTCATTTACAATGCAGAGAACTCAGCCACCGACTTTATCGCGCGCCCCTTCCGCATACCTTTCGGCTTCTGCTTCCCAGTCTCAGCCTGTCAATGCCCTGCGCATGAAAAAATCAATGCCCGACATGAAGACCCTGCATATGCAAGCGCCACGTCTTACCACACGCGCATCCAACGGGAACATCCGAGAGGGTTATGCCACTATCGCTTCTCCGTCTCGCCGCTCTCCGGGAGGTTTTGCGTCCCTATTCGGCAACAACTTGAGCAGCATGCCACCAGTGCCAAGCCTCCCCTCCAACATTATTAGTTCGTTCGGCGGAGGCCTGAACGAGAGTACTGGTGTCGGTGTCATGAGGCAGCCACGTGGTCCTGGAATCGGTGGGTTCGGGCCACGAAAGGCGACAAACACCGATGCGCAGGCGCGTGGAAGTGGCCTCGAGGCACGCACGCACGAGCCTCTGGAGATATAGACGTACCTTTTCATCCCCTTGAACCGTTTCGTAGGCAAGTATAGGCATTTCCTTGAGACGTATATATGCCTGATATGCAGGATCCCTTGCATTTAATTTCAATGGTTTTTGCGTTGTATGTCCCTTTTTTTTTTTTTTTTTTTGTTGCTGCTCTCCATTTCGATCCATGAGTGTGCCATCGCATGTTCGCTTCGTCACGTATCCTCCCCGTCTGATATAAATTGTATACCGCATCGCCAATCTCTCATAAAATCGACCTCGGCTCCTCCCTTATCCTGCATCGTTTCTCTTTCTGTCTGTTCATCTCCCCGGGGTATGGGCTCTTGCAATTGCATTGCTCGTTTCCTCCCGGTCTCATCGATCATCAACTCATCTCTCACATCGCTGGATGGATTTTCAATTCCGATATATATATATATATGATAGGTACCGTCAGTAAATATATATTGTTGCTTGATGCACCCATATCGTCGCCACCCTGTCGTCTTTCCCTGGACGTACGAAGCACCGTCGTTTCGCAACGCGAGCCGATAGGCTAACCGAACCGACACGTATGTAGCATCCTAATCACGCTAAAAACGTCGCCTTCCAAATATCGCGTCGTGGAAGCAACCCACCCGCCGATCGCCTCTTAACGCGGTGCAGACACCGACCGTCGCATCTCTGGTCGTTTCTGCGCCTCGTCGAAACGGCGCACGATCACCTCGCACTTGGTGCTCTTGCAGATATGTTTCGATGCGTGCTTGAGGCCGTCGGAGAAGAGGGTGAGACCGGCGGCGCGTTCGACGGTGTCCACTACGGTTTAAGAGTGACGTGAACCAGAGTCAGGGGATGAAAAAAAAAAAGATAATTGGGCGAAACAGGAACGTACCTGGCATGACGAAACTCTCGAGCGGCGCTTCGTCTGGGATGATCGTGTTCGGGAGGACGAATGCGCCGGTGGATATTTCGGAAATGTCGGGCGTCGAGGGTGAGGATGGTCTTGATGCGAGGACGACTTTTGCAAAGTGGGTCGGTACGGCGATGTTGGGCGGTGAACCAATGACTTCATAATTCTTTTTTTTTTTTTTTTTTCGTCGCAGGCATACGGTGAATTCAGGGTGGACGAAGGAGATGGAAGGATGAAACACGTACGACACGCCACCTGCCGTCTGGGTCTTTGTGAGGAAGGTAGAGGGGGATGGTGAAGACGTAGACGTCGGAAAACGATTTCGTGAGCCTTCTACACCAGTCTTCGACGTAAGCCCAGTCTGTCATGGGGGTGAAGAATAAACGGTAGGTTTCGACGAAGCCAAAGGTATCTGAAGCGTACAATGACGGTTGAACCCTACGCCGACCTGCGGCGCGATATTGGACAGCAAGAAAGTCTCGTCCATGGCTTCTTGAGAGGCCTTTGCGTCTGCGGCGGGTACCCTACCCCAACGTCGTCATCAGTTCATCATCCCCATCCCACGAACGCGTCGATACGAAAGACATACATGTGTCCCCGATCATATCCGCTCCTGAAGTAATCCTGGAGTTTCGCGCGGAACGCGGTAGGCAACGAGTCGTCTTCGGTAAAGGTCGACCTCGTCCTGTCGCCCGCTCCCTCGTCCGAGGCAGACGCAATAGCAGATTTGCCCAACGAGGCGAGGGTGAGGTGTTCGGCTGTCTGAACGAAAAACCAGGGCATGGCGCGCTCGGCATCGACGGACAGGAAGGAAGGGCGAACTTACCCAAGCAGGATGACGCAACCGTCTATCGTACGCAGCTGTATATGCCTTGCGCACGAGCAGATCCGGGACCGGTCCTGCACGACCAGTCAATCGCTCTCATCTTTCTTTCGCCGACGGACTTGGGAGGGACACCCACCTGGGTGCCCGTACTTGAGTACCGCGGACAGTGTAGGTACGGTGGCCAGGGCGGTGGATATTTTCGCGTCTCCCTTTTGGTCTAGATCGATCACGGCGGGTGGTGGGGTTGGGATGGGTTTGCGGGCGGACACGACCGTCGCGACGCCGCCTCCGACGACTGCACCGACGGCGAAGCAGGCGACGTGTATGAAGGATGTGTTGGGCATCGTTGGGACCAGTTCAGACCACACCAAGACTGGGCCGTTCACGCAAGTCTTTGCTTCGAAGCCGTGTGAACATCCTTTTTAGAATCCTTGTCTGTTGCCCTATTACGTGGCTAATCGATCTTCTTGCTGTACATGCAGTGTGTAGCTAATACATAGTAGCTACTAGGAATCTGGTTGGGGCCCGGTGTAGTCATAGTAGTGAGAGTAGGTATGAAATCTGAGTCGTAGCTATCTAACAGAGATTATGCAGGCCCGGCTCGGTCAAGCAGAGCTCTTGCAGATACGACGAGGTCGTGACATTTCACCACGCACATGCTATCCAAGGTCAGTAAAGTTTTATCACTTCCATAGAGGTTATTCGCTTAGCCGGACCCTCCCAATTCATGAATGTTCCACCCAGTCTGACTGGGACACCAAAGAGCTATGCATGAGAAATATTGCATTATCAACGAGCGTTTTGGCAGGAAAGAGAATTGTATGAGTCAATGTCACGCACCGTGACAACGTGACATAGCCGCATCCGAGCCGCCGAACGTGTCGGAAGTACTCAAACTGATATTGCCCTTTCACCTCAACCACCACCATACCCAACTACCACAACAAAGCTCTACCTTTACGATGAACGGTAACCTCGACTGGGATAGCAAGACCGTCATCGGCTCCAAAGCTAAAGGCCCAAAAGTCGCTCGCAACGCCGCTGACCTGAACGGTAAGTCACTTGCTGGCACAGCTCTCTTTTGTCGCCTCGCTCATTCCCTTCTCTCCACAGCCGTAAGTTGACTCAGATGCTACTTGAAATCACTCACCCCCCTTGGCGTAGGCACGTCGAACCGGGGCCGTCGTTGCGACGGACAAGAGAGTCACCGGCGGTGGGAACAAGGCACATACTGGCACGTATTGCTCGCTTGCTCCGCAGTCTGACCCTTTTGCTTACTGAAAGTACTCCCCTAGGCCCTGATCACCAGAAAATAGCAAAGCTTGATCGCGAGAACGAGGTCGCGCCTCCTGCCAAGGTCAATGCCTCTGTCGGCAAGGTCGGTATTCCTCCACACGTCATGTCTCGTATTCTTTCAATGGTCACTCATGCACATGTGTGTGCCATAGGCCATCCAGACCGCTCGTATGGAGAAGCAGCTGACACAGAAGGATCTCGCTCAAAAGATCAACGAGAAGCCCTCTGTCATCCAGGATTACGAGTCCGGCAAGGCTATTCCCAGTCCCCAAATTCTCTCCAAGATGGAGAGAACCTTGGGAGTCAAACTTCGTGGTATGTATTATCCTTTGTCTCATCTAGCATGGCGAAATTGATATTCGGTCCCAGGTTCAGACATTGGGAAGAAGATGGAGGGGCCAAAGAAGTCGTAATTTGACCCCTCCATAGTCCTTTAATATCGACGGACTTAGACCGCCATGGATACTGTCACATTGCCTGTGTTCTGCGTCATCATTAGATCTCATCCTACAATGTATTTTTCTCGGAAATAAGTGTGATGTCTGAGCACTAGTAAGTTGGAGTACAAGAAGCAAAGATGAGGCAATGTGTACAAGTAGAGTGCTGTGGTCAATCGATACGTTTTCACGATCCTTCTTCGTGTGCGCCCTGTAGGCAGTGTGATCAACTATGACGAACACGCAGAAACGAAGGACCTACATATGTGATATAATCTGCGCTTTCGCAAGCTTTGTACTCTTTGAGCAGTTCCTCTGCCGTGGCTCTAGAAAACGAGACGTCAAAGACACGCAACCGAAAGATACCACATCACCCTCACCTCGCATCGTCAAATTCCTCCAGAGAGTTTTCAAACATCTTTTCCTTCTTGTACTGTTCCAAGAACGCATTCCGCTTTCGGAGACGGTCGAACTGGTCCAACATGCGCTTGAACAGCTACAACGACGGGGAGATCAGTAGCCTCAGCCCCCGAATCCCAAGAAACGGATAAAGAGGAAGACGTACCGATGCGATGCTCGTGTGGTTGGCGAGCATCAGTCCGCTCACTCGATGGTTCGTAGTCACATACGGCGACCGACGCGTCAACGCCACCTGTATCGACGCAGGCCCCCACGGAATGAAGTTGGCCAACTGTCGTTCTCGTATGCGAAGCAACGATTGGTGTACCTATAGCAGTCGCAAACGACACGGTCACGGTCAGCACGTCGAACGGACACATCGAGGATCGGTCATCGTCTCACGTCGGTGGGGTCGACGTCTCCCTGGATGATATTGAGGATGGAGATGTAGCAGGCGGTTTTGCTGGGCGTCGTCGATACCATGCGGTTTTTCGGTTGTAGTAGACGGCGCATGACGTCTAGAACTGTCGTGCGCCGGATGGGTTTCGCCTAGGAATCGCCCACGGTGAGTAGGAGAGTCCGAGGACGATCATATGAGACAGTGAACCGACCTTGTCAATTTGGTCGCTCGTGAATGGGGTATAGGACGTCATCAAGAAGTGGCATCGAGGTGTAGGAATGAGGGACGCGATGATGCCCACAAGGTCATTGTTCATGTAACCAGGATAACGCAGCGTTTGCGTACTCGCAGCTATCACCGTCGACACCTGCCACACAACAAGAGTAACATCAGCGCCATCCGCGTTCGGCGATAAAAGAGAGGCTACGCTCACGAGCTGATTCGTCTGATCAAAGGTGGGCGTCTGTACGTGCAGCCTATCGGCCGCTATCCGCGCCAGTGCACCATTATCGAGCACGACGACCGAATCGGCGTGGTTCGTCAGTCGTTTGAGTGTGAGGAGGGAGTTGTACGGTTGTACGACGACGTCGCCCTCTTGTGCGTTGGGAAAGACAGAATACGTCTGGATGAGCTTCTTCGGGAACTTGTCGTTCAGCCGCTCGAGTATGAACGAGCCAAAACCTGAACCTGTTCCGCCGGCGATGGAGTGCATGAGCATAAATCCCTGAAACAGGGGAACGTGTCAGTCAATATGACCAACGGGACTACGCAAGAAGAGAGGGTTTGATGTGTGCGTACCTCTAGTGAGTCGCTCCCTTCCGCCTCCCTATCTATCATCTCCATCACCTCCTCGTACAGTTTCTCCCCGGACGCATACCCATGCGCCCAATTATTCCCCGCCCCTCCACCATCCTTTGACATGAATATATTCTCCGGGTTATATAGATTCGCCCATGGCGAGGACAATATGTTATTAATCACCTGTCGACGTTAGTTGGACAAGAACGCAAACACAAAAAGAAGGAGCGGGAGCGGGACACCGAAACGTACTCGAGGCTCGAGATCGACGAGAATAGCGCGCGGGATGTAATGCTCGTCGTCTGCTTGGTAGAAAAACACGTCCTTGCGATCGCCGCCTTCCGTCGCCCACTCTTCGAGGATGCCCTCTTTGTTGATTCCGTGTTCGGCACAGAGTCGCTGCCAGTACACGGCACCCACTTGATTGTATTCATCGTCGTCATACCGTTGTAATTATTTTGTTAGCGACAGCCGTGAGTGCGAATGTAGGCGCGGGCGACGCGGAAGATGGACACGCTCGCGTTAGATGACGGCCGGCCATGTTGGGAACAGGAATGGACGCACTTTGGTTTCCGCATTGTCCGAGTTGGATTGAGACGATTTCGCGAGGCATGATGCACGACTGGGCACGCGTTCAGGCGTTTGGCTCTCTCGGTGGTGTGGTGGTCAATCCAAGTATCATATCAGACGCGTCGCGCGTCGCCACAAGTAATTGAGAACAGAGGGTCACGGACAACGCACAACAGAGCATGCACATGAGAAACGTATCTACCCAGGAAGAGAAGAAAACACAACAAGATAGTATGTATGTGAGGCTGGTAATGTGATGGGGCAGACTATGCAACTTGAATCTACGAGGCCTTCAGCGTCGGGGATTGCAGTGAATCGATGGTGCGGATGGTGAAGCAAAGAAAAATCAAGAGTGAGTGAGTGGTGGCCGTCAGCCACCCAGCGTGCAACGCAGTAAAATGCCGAGATCCCCGAAGACAATGTCTAGAGACAAGAACCCGATATAAGCTGGATGAGAGCGGAAACCCACAAAACGACGCATGCTTTTTCAACAGGTCATACCGTTGATGCTTAACATCAGTGTAGGCAATGAGGGGTAGCGCAAGAATATGAGAGGAGAGCAAGCATTCGTCCATTTTCAGAGCGAAACAAAAGGGAATAGCGCAGAAACATCCTTGTGTTCATCCACTGGCCGCCGTGCCATGTTTGCAATCGCCATCACCGTCTCCCGCCGCGTCGTGGAAGTCCTTTTATCCGTCTGCCACCCGCCCCTTCCACGGGGGGTGGTGCGGACCCCATCGTAAACAACGATCCTCCCGGTCCCGCTGCAGAGGCTGGTGCACCAAAGCCAACGGCGGGTGTGGTAGCCGCATTGGCTCCTCCACCGAATGTAAATGGTGCACCGCCATTCGTTCCAGACGGAAGTGTAGTATTGCTAGTAGCAGGGGAAGCAGGTTGACTGCCTGTCCCAAATGCGAACCCACTGGCTGCTGGCTGCGCCGCGGTGGGTGTCCCGAAGGGGAACGATGCAGGCCGATTAAACGTCGAGGGACTGGATGGCGCAGAAGCTGTCGAGGGTTGACCGAAGGGACCCGCAGAAGCAGGTGCAGTAAACGAGAATGGTGATGCAGGAGCAGCACTTGGAGACGGCTGTGCAAATTGGAAGGGAGCAGGCGCAGGCGCAGTCGTCACCGGACTCTCTGGTGGTTTTTGACTAAATGAGAAACCAGTAGAGGATGTTTGCCCGAAGCCAGCAAAGGAGACCGCAGGCTTAGTCTCTTTCTTCTCTTCTTTTGCAAATGGATTGACAGTCGCACCTGAGGCACCAAAACTAAAGGGGGCGGTGGTCGTGGCTGGGCTCTGAGCGAACAATGCAGATCCGCTCGGCGTATTGAAGGAGAAATTAAGCGTCGGTCTTTCCGGTGCTTTGCTATTGCCATTTAGCACCATGTCCCTCACTGGGCTCTCGTCCATCGTCACCTCTTGCACAGCTTTCGGAGGAGTGACAGGCCTAGCTGACGTAGTTGGCCCAAATGTGAAAGGTTTACTGGAGACATCTGCCGCTGTTGTTCCACTATGGGTAGCACCAAAGCTGAATGCGGATGGAGCAGCAGGGGCTGCTGTTGAGGCAGTCGAAGAGCCAAAGGTGAAACCCGTCGTAGGTTTCTTCTCTGCCGTGGAGGATGTTGCGAAGGAAAATGGATTCGCTGCAGGCTTTTCCTCGGCCGGAGCAGTGCTGGGACGCTGTTCGAACGAGAACGGAATCGTAGATGGGGGTGTACCGAATAGAGATTTGGGTGTATTGGCTGTAGGTGGTGCTATCACCGGTGCTGGGGCTGATGTTGATGTAGTAGCAGGGGCCGGCTGACCAAAGGTCAAGTCACTCTTTGGCGCTTCAACGATAGCGGCAGGCGCAGCGGGTGTCGAAATTGAAGCTGGAGCCGAGGATGGTGCTGAAGTTGGGGCACCACACGAGGAAATACCATTCGATGGGACAACGGGCTTCGCGGGCCCCACTGATGGTGGCTGTTCGGATGGTCGACTGGGATTAGGGACTGGAACAGATTCAACCGGTTTCGCGGGTGCCCCGAATGCGAAAGGTGGGGCCAGAGATGGTGTAGCCGTCGTAGGCTTTTCGGCTGCCTTCTGAAATGTAGGAAGAGCTGCGAAAGTGGAAGAGGCAGCCGCAGAGTCAGGAGTAGGCGTGGCAAATATGGATATAGGCCGCGACGGTGCACCGAACGGCGATGGAACTGCATCAGCCACCTTTGTTACATGTGATTCCAAAACTTCGGAGGGCTTTGGCTGTTCCACCGCAGAGGCAGTGAGAAATGAAGCAGGTGGTGTTGTAATATTCGGTGCCTTGGCCAAAACGGAGGAACTGGCGAAAAAGTTTGGTACTCCAATCGGTGCAGCACCGGACGTCGACGCTACTGTCGCTGAAATGGTTGTAGCCTCTGGAGCAACTTTTATAACCTCAGGCGTAGGAGGCATGAGTGCTATCTTGGGCAAGGCAGGAGCTTGGGTCGTCAGGACTGGGATTGGAGCCGGGTTCACTATCTCAGCTGCAGGAGGCGCTGGTGTGGGTTTAGTGAGGGAGAATGGGAGCGAAGTAATCGGTGGTTCCTTTGCATGGGTCAAGTCGTGCGTAATAGTTGTCTATGCAAGTGTAAGTGAGATACCCAATTGATTGACTCTGCAACCCACCTCTTTGGCGAAAGTAAAGCCCGCAGGAAACTCGAACGCTGGTGCTTTCCCAGCTGCTTCCTCAAGCACTTTCTGCTCTGCCGCGCGAGACTCTTCCATATCTTCGTCCTCATCTTCAAAGGCTGCGGAGAACTTCGCACGCCGCGATACTGGGCGCTCTATGTGATTTCGACCAATCCTCGTACGACCCACTCGCAATAAAGAGCTTATAGGCCCTTCACGAGACACTCTTGGCTCGAAGACAGGAGCCGGAGGTGGGGGTAGAGGAACCTTAAGCTCTTCCTCACGTTTCTTCTTCTCTACTTCTGCCTCCTTGCATTTCTTTTCCTCTTCCGCTCTTTCATCTTCCATTGCCTCGGCTCTCTCCTTCTCCTTTGCTTCCTCTTCCTCCTTCTTGCGCCTTGCCAGCCACTTTTTCATGCCACCTTCCCCCGCATACGGTTTCGTCCCATTCATCGATTCCCTCTCCTTCCTCTTTCCCTTTTCTTTCCCTTTACTCTTCGTTCCAAGTCGAGGCTTGACAGGTCTGTCCTCAGTCATTAGCGTCATATGCTTCTTTTCCTTGTGTAGGAACATATCCGGGACAGCGGTGGCGCCTTTCAATCGTGTAGGCAGCAACGGAGTCTTGTAAACCTCTAGCTCATGCAAAGCTATTTCGGCTTTGTTAACTGGCCAGAGATGTCCTGCTGAACATGAGTCGAGTCGGGAGACAACATTCGATAAGATAATGAGCATACGCGCAGAAACATCCGTCATGGACCCCGTTCCGAACAAGATAGAGCTTTGACGAGCTGGTGCGCGTGCCTGGAATAGATGATGAGTGGCTCGTCCTCGTCCTACAAGAACGTAGGGCATACGCTACGCTGAGAGTCTATTAGGGTCCCTAGAGTTAACTGCTTTGGGGGTTCCGCAGCGACCTGCTTCTGAACGGCAGGTGGGGGTTTTACGAACATGGGATTCGACATCAGAGCAGCCAGAGGAGGGGGCTCGTCCGGACCAGGTTCCCGACGTGGTGGAACGACAGGACCAAAGCCAGTACTGGAAGGCTGAGGAGTGAGTGACGAGCGAACGCGGAGACGTCGTGGGGACATGGATATGTCCCGACTAGTAGAGATGGAATCCCCCGCGTGATTTGGCTCTGATTGGAGATCCAGGATTGTAGGAGCAGCCTGTATACGAGACGAGAAGCTAGAATGAGACGGCGGATCGAGAGACATCGTGCGTGTTACTCCCTGAGGTTTGAGGTGTGAACCACTGGGAAGGGGAGATAGCGTACGTCTGTTACGTGGTGACTGATTCGAGGTCGATGGAATATGCAACGTTTTCCGAGGAGACCTAGTGATATCGCGAACGGCGCCGGGCATAGATTTATCTGAGGTGCGCCGTGGTTGGGTGAAGGCAGATCTAGGGGGATCAAGGTAGGGTTGGGTGTCTCTGTCGGGTGAGTTGACCCTCATCCTCTTAGCCCTGCTCGGCACACTCTCATCCTCCATATGTGTATCCTCATACGCAGCTGGAAGTCGTCTCCGCTTTCCTTTCGTGTCCTCGAACTCATCGTCTGAACCCCCGAACCAGGAGAAGGGGGCGGTGACGATGTTTTTGATGGTGCCAAAGAACGAATTTGAGCGAGCAAGGGGAGCGGCATGATTTTGATGGGTATAAGTGCTCATCGCTGTCTTGGACGGTGAGCAGAATGGCGGAGCGGACGTGGACGTGGATGACGGTGGTGGTGGAGAACGAGGCCTCCCACATCAACCCGCAAGGTAAAAACAATTTGTCTTGGCCATAGAGAACCCTATAAAAAGAAATATTTTCTCGCGGTTACTCTGGTCTAGCCAACTGTTCAAGTTACTGTTACAGATCTCAAGTCAAGAAATACAACACAACGAAGACAAAAATTCGTATGTTGTCTCGAAATGTTTCAGGTTTGGTCGCCCGAAGTACCGCGACCAGCTCAGCAGTGCGACGTGTAGCTGCTATTGTAACGAGAGCCCCTGGCATTCGGAAATTGACGGACAGTGCCGACGTCCCTGCAGTCAGTGCGGTGAGTCTCTGCGATTATTGCCAGTGGTTGTCGCATTCACACGTGGTCGCACACAGGAGGGCTGGCTGTTCGTCGATTCTGTCTTTCCCATCCGACTGGGCATCTGGGAGTATGCACGTCCCGATCGTGTCATTCTACTGTCCCTGATTGCTACCCCAGTGTCCGCCATTACATCGGTGTATTTCGTGAAGAGTCACTTCTGGGGGAACTAGAATCCCGCCTTTCTGTCGTCAAGACACACGGGTTCAAGGTCCTTTCTCTTCAACCATACCAAAAGGATGGCGGTGTCTTTGTGAAATTTACCTTTAGTGCCAGAGACAAAGAGAGTGCACTGAAAGACATTGAAGACGAACTGAGGGCAGAAGCCGACAACCATGCCATGCCCTCTTGGGCTGGCCTCGACTGGGGCAATGTCTGGCTTGTCAAAGGTCAACCATGGCTGGAGGTCCGTTCATACACGGCATGGTAAAGCGCACTCATAACATACTATCAGGATATGCATAGGTATCCCTCTCCCCTTTTGAAAGTTGGGTTTGAGGGACCCGATGTCCAAGAGGAAACCCTCTACGAGCTCCTCCGCGCAAGTTGTTTAGTTATTGCTTTGATAGGGACCATTCTCACTTGTCCAACAGCCATATGGCCGCATACACGATTTAATTCCTCCGAAGCCTGTCCCTGCTGGAACTCTTCGTTCCGCGGATGTTTCGTTTGTACGCGTTCGTTCGGCCGCTATCGCACGTAATGCCATCCATGGATATCAATTCCCGAATAACAACCAGCCCACTCGCTTCCAAATTCTTTACCAGCGACCCCTCCAGGCGCATGCTATCCGCAACTGGCTCACCGGTCATCCAAGAATAGTTCTTCCCATTCTGTTCTTCTTGCTTGGTACATTGACATACACTGTAAGCACTGAATGAACAGCTGAGTCGCGCACTAACCTGCTGTGCACAGGTTTTTGACCCTCTCCGAGCGTTCTCCATCGAAGGGAAGATGCTGAATTGGTTCGATTACAGAGGTTCGCCAACTCCTTTACCAATCGACACTTAGAAAGCTGAACCTCCAAAAGAATATGAACTCTTCAAGTGGCTGCGAACTCACGCTCTCGATCGATTATCCCTCTCATCCACATCTGAAGATAGCCCAGTAACAGATCTAGGTGGATGGAAGGAGCGCAGAGAAGCAGAAAATGCTCTGAGAAGCTATTTAACTGACCCCCCATGTATGTTCGTTTCCTTACCGGAATATCACACAGCTATTGCTCATAAAGTTCGCAGTGACCATTGCGTTCGTTCACGGTCCCCAGGGTAGTGGGAAATCGCATTTTGTGTCCGCCGTATTGCAAGACTGTGGCCGGTAAGTAGAGCTTCCGATTATTTTTCCATTCATTTGAGACGTATTATCCACAGGAAAACTCTAGTCATCGATTGTGCAGAGCTCAATAAAGCCACGTCTGATACTAGGCTTGTAGCTGCTCTGGCAGAGCAAACAGGCTACAGACCTATTTTCACCTTCCTGAATTCTCTTACCAACGTCATCGATATCGCGAGCATGGGCGTCATTGGTCAAAAAGGTCAGTCGTACCCCCTCTATAATTCCACCTTTGTTCACTGTGTACACACGTGAAGCGGGTTTTAGCAGCTCGCTCCCGGACCAGCTGAAACAAATCCTTGAAGTAGTTGGAATAGCTCTCATAAATGTAAATCGATCACTTCGCAAAGCTACCAAACAAGATTTCAAAGCTCAGCGCGAAGCAGAAGCCCGTAAGATTGAGGAAGCACGCCGAGCAGAGCGTATTCGCCAGGGTACCTGGCATGATGGCAGGCTAGACTGCGTTTCCGGGAACGGTATCATGTCCGAGCTTGGTGTCGGTGATGAGGTTTTCGGTGTAGAGGATAGCGATGTTGGAGCGGGTGGGGAGGACGGAGCTCTCGTGATGGAAGCGCTTAAAACGGAGAAAGAAGTGGAAGGCGAGCTCAGAAGGAAGGAAAGGACTGCAGAGGAGCTTGAAGCCATTGCGGCCCTTCCTATTGTAGTCATTACGAACTACGGCGCGCGCGGTAGCGTTTACAGGGAAGAACTACAGAATGTGCTCAGCCAGTGGGCGGCAAGCCTGGTTGAGAACAAGGTAGGTGATCTTACCGTGGCGTCTCTTCATGCTTCACCGACGTGCTTTTCCAGATTGCACATGTTGTCGTTGTCAGCGACAACAGAGAAAACGCGAAGCTAATCACACGCGGTATAAACTCATCATCGGTGACTCAACGACTCACTCATCATTCTTACTATTAGCTCTTCCATCAAAGTCTCTAAACTCTATTCCCCTGTACGACGCAGACGCTGCCAGTGCCTTGGCGTTCGTGAAACAACGTCTACGTGATGCCGGGATGACTGCTGGGTTGACTGGACCAGAGGTAGCCAGTATTGAATGCCTTGGCGGTCGTGCGAGTGATCTTGAGATCGTGAGTGTCCCACCATCCAATTTAAACAATGTGTTAACAATGAGATCCAGTTAATCCACAAAGTTCGCAGCGGTCAAGCCATTGAGGACGCCGTCGAAGACATCATCTCCCGCAGTATTGGCGAGCTCCGGAAGAGCGCCTTTGGGGAGGACATCGAGGATGCCAAATCTCTGCCATGGACACGCGAACAGGCCTGGACAGTGCTCAAGCAGCTCGCGCAGAAAACAGAGGTAAGTCTCCCCAAATATGCCGTTGCAAGTCCTGGACAAGGCTCACCAGTAATCGAACATGTAGCTTCCTTATTACGATGTATTGGCAAACTTCCCGTTCAAGGGAGATGAAATTGCTTTGCGCTCTATGGAGCATACGGAGTTGATCTCTATCGGAACTTTGCACGGTGAGTTACCTTCATTTAGATCATGCAAAGGATACATTCTGAGGCATCCTGATCAGGCCGACCGTCCACCATACGCCCAGGAAAACCCGTATTCAAATACGTCTTTGAAAGACTTGTAAATGGTGGGTGCCTCCACCAGTCTCCACTACGACTACGTCGCTAATTCTGCCGTAGACCCCGTCTTCCGAGCAACGCAAGACATGGCGGTAAACGACAAACTAATCGCTGGCGCAGACAGTACGGTCAAAGCTTGCGAAGCCGAACTCGCCACGCTACAAGATATCACCGGTCCTGAGACGTTTTTCCAGTCCCTGTGGAAGAGCAGGCGAGCATCGATGGAGAGACGGAGATACCTGTTGAAGAAGATGTACGAGGCACAGGTGAGGATCCAGACATTGGAGAAGCGGAACGTGGACTTGAAGAAGACATTGGCGAGGGGGACTTGATACCGGTCAATTTCGAGGCATACCGCATCGATTTATCATGTACTACACACTCCTCTTTTTTTCTTATATCTTATGATCTTTGCTCGTGCCGGGTAATCAAATATCGACTCAACTGCGTCGTCGTATGGCAATTATTATGGAAGCGGCGGGGGGGGCTTTGAAATATAACAAAGACAAACAACGCCTCTGGACCACGGCGTTGATAATAGATAATTGCTGCGTCTCTGGGACACACTCATTTACCACAAATTCCAACATGGCGACTACTGACGGACAAGGCCATCTTCTATCGCTGAAGGTGATGCGGGTATCTGTGCGTGGTTGTTTCCCACTCGGAGCTCTTTATACTCACCACGAACGATAATCATTATTGCTCATAGCGGCCCGCACTCGCGGCCGCATGGGAACCCTTCTACTCCAGCTCCTCCTCGTTTTCCGCGCACTCCACCGCATCGATCCTCTCTCTCCAAGGCACGACCCCGCTTCCCGGTCACCCCAAGACCCTACGCGACCTCACGCATGTCTCCGAATTCCTCACCCTCCCCTCCGCATTCGGCGCCATCCAGCTCGGCGAAACATTTTCCTGCTGCTTCTCCGTCAACAACGAAACGCACGCAGCTGTCCAAGGTGTCCATATCTCCCTCGAGATGCAAACCACGAGTTCCAAGTCGCTTCTTTACGAGCTCGGCGGAGCGGAATGTACGCTCGCGGCGGGGGACGCGCTCGAGCACATCGTGCACCACGAGGTGAAGGAACTCGGTCAACACGTGTTGGCGTGTACAGTCACGTATCGGCTTCCGCCTGGGTATCCTTATGCACCAGGGCCGGTGGAGGGGTCAGACGAACCGGCCTTGCAAAGCTTTCGGAAATTTTACAAGTTTTTGGTACGCTTTCGTTCGCCTTTCCTCTTCTTTCCTTTTTCTTTTTGTGTGTATTGAGGATTGGGACAGGTCACCAATCCCCTGTCCGTCAAGACCAAAGTCCACGCCCCGAAATCCCCTTCTGCCCTCCTCCACCCCCTCGAACGCGAAAAAGTATTCCTCGAAGTCCACATCCAAAACACGACACAAGAAACCATGTGGTTCGATCGGATGGAATTCGAATGTGCAGAGGGCTGGCGCGCGTTGGATACGAACCGTCTCTCCGTCCCCGATCCCGATCCCTCGCACGAGGGCACGCAAGCCCTACAACAGTTATTTTCAGGTTCGATGGCGCTCATGCAACCCCAGGCCGTTCGACAATATATATACATCCTCTCCCCAACCAGCGTGCCGACCTTTCCGGAAACGCATCCACCCGGAGCTGTGATTCCCCTCGGCCGACTCGATATCTCATGGCGCTCCAAATTCGGAGAACCAGGTCGTCTGTTAACTTCTGTGAGTGTCATTCTCGCCTTCGTTCGTACCCTGCCAGTATCTAACATGGATGCTCAACGCACGTCCCTGTGCTTATGACAGATGCTCTCGCGCAGAATTCCGGGCCCACAGCAGCCACCTCCACCGATACCGTCGCAAGCCCCCAGCGCTATCCCGCCCTACCTCCAACGTGCACCACAAGGCACCCCCTCCAGCCCATCCCGACCCCGCTCTCCCCAACTCCCAGCATCCCGACCCAGCTCACCGCCCCCAGGTACGCTCAGATCTAGCTCTCCGTTCCGCCCTCGACACCAACCCGGAACACCGATCCCCACCCCGCGCCCTCTGTCCCCCGCCACCTCGGTCTCGGGTACACAACTACAACCGCTCATTATCCCAGAATCCGTGTCGGATCTGGATGTCGACCTCGTCGTCGTACGACGCGCTGGAGACACGGTCCGGGTGGGGAAACCCTTTAAGCTCGGACTCAGGCTGAGCATCGCGGCCACGATCCCGCGAGGTCGACGTCGGCGGGTTCGCTTCGTCGTGCAACACCTCATCCCTCGGCGGATTTCCGCTCAGAATATGCCAGAGATACCAGTGGCGAACAGTCCGACACCTTCCCGTATTTCGCCGTACGTATCTGGTCCGACGACCCCGACGCAGGCGCCGATCAATTTAGTGGGCGAACAAGCGCTCGTGTCGTCGCCCCAGAAATTGGTCGCTGCTGGAGGTGACCCCATGTTATCACTGCCGCCACCCTATTTCGAAACGCTAGACGAAACGAGGAATGCAAAACTTCACGGTTGCTCGTTCCTCGGTTCATCCGCAATGCCGTTAGACCCCTTCGTCCTCACGCAACAGGACATTCTAGCAAGCGACCTGCCTCGCGTCGAAGCAAGCCAAACGTTCGAACTCACCTTCCTACCACTTCGCACCGGCTTTGTCTGCGCAGGCGGACTTCGACTCATCCTCGTCGGCGATCATCTCTCCGATGCAGATGTTGAACCAGGCACATATGTTGCTGCCAAGGAGCCGTGTACGTTGAAGGAACTGGATGTCATCGCAGAGGTATGGATCCAGCCGTGACATACCCTATCATAGTCATCTGTTCTACGAAATCCTTCGTTGTTGTACGTTACTCATCGTCTTGATTCTGCACGTGATCCCAGAGCATTGCAGGGTCCATCGGTCATACAGTGATCCATGGGTGACTGACGAGTTGCTGGACAGAGACAAGCGCGTGGTAGCGCACGTCTGAGTTTGGGTGTGTCATGAGTTCCATCGCTCGTGCTTTGGCACCCAGGTCTGTGATAACTCTAGGAATGCAATGTCGATCTAGTGAGACTGATCCGGAGCTGACGACTTACTTCTTCCCTCGTTCGTAGTGTTTGACATACTGACCGAGATCGTGCACTGCGACAGCGAGCACGAGGGGATCTTCAGTATTCAATAGGCGGACAAGGATCCTGGAGAGGCTGGTTCAATGCCCAGTCATGTACCAATATACGAAACAACACCGACTTGAGCTGTTCATAGTCCTTCTCATTCAACTTGGACGCATTTTCACGCCAAAAGTCGTCCGACTCGTGCACAGGCGTCCAGGATAGATGACCAGACGCCAGCTCAGAGACATACTCGTCATAGGTCCTTGAGTAGGCATCAGCAAGCCGAATGACCAAGTTTCACTACGTTACTCACGTCAAGCTCTCAAAGTTGCGTTCAAGCTCATCTCGGACAAACTGGACGTCTTCAAGTATGTCCTCATCGGAAAATTTACGAGCAGACAGGTTCTTGGAGAACGAAAGTAGCTGCGCGACCAACATAGCTGGCAGATTGGCAGAAGGAGCCTTCGTTATAAGATTCTAGAGGGAGGGTATGAATGATTAACACAACCGAAGGGAGTAATACTTACCCGGAACGTGGCGACAATCACGCGGATTACCTTCTCTTTAGCTGCCGCCTGCGCAACCGATATCAGTAGGGGTATGATGTCGAATTTCCTGCGGATAATGCTCGGTGATCATTGTTATTGTGGAAAAACAAGTCACCAACTTGTTGATCTGGGCAGCGACGTCTTGTTCGAACGTCAAAAGCCACAAGCAGAATATGACTTGATAGCTCATCTGAGGGGTTGGTCTATGACGAAGGATGTCTACCAACCTGCCCGGGAAAGATGGGTCCCTGATAGGTAAAACAGAGAGGCGAGACATACCCAGCAATGATGCCCGGGATAGCCCAAACCGCTTTGCGGCAATCTGGGCGGGCCAATAAGGCCTCTAGGCATTGAACTGCGACGTCGCGCTTGTTTGGTGATTGGCCCTGAACGAGGGATGCGAGGGGCCTCAAGAAAGGTTGCAGGTGTTGGTGTTGAAGCGGAGTGGACTCGGAGCTGAGGAGTATGGTGAGGATCTGTGCAGACTTGAGCTGCACAAATTCGTCTTGAGCGTCTAGAGTCCTGGACGTCACATGAAGATCTTGCCATTGAACAGCGAAGAAGAAGAGCTACCTCAGGAGCGGCAAGTAAGGCAGGTCGGGGTCCGATTGCGCAGCTCTCGTGAAGAGCGGTATCCGTTCCTCGTGATCTATCCATTCGTGGCATCAATTCACTGAAACCCAGATAACATGCACGCGCAACACACCCAAGACTGCGTCAGCGATCAAGACGAGGAGACACTGCATGGTATCGACTCTCTGAAGCTTCTTGAGCAAGCGGAGGTAGAGAACCGCGTATATCTGGCCGTCGGAGACGAGGATGGACTCGGTCTTTGCCCTGGGTTGTCTGTCTACCCTTTTGATGAGCGCAAGCTCCTCCGAAGTGACTAGTTCCGCGCGCTGGTATCCCTGCCTGGCAGGTCAGCAACGAAGTGAGAAGAAAGGACGTCCGCACCTCCCATGGGACAGGTTTCGACCTGATCTTTGCCGAGTTCTCGTCGAGGTAGGCATTAGAGACGAGCGAGGCCGACATGGCGAGAGGTCGAAGCTAATCGAATGCACCAAGTTCACCGTCATAGGCCAATTTTTCTCACGGTCATCGGGTCACTTGGATTGAGAAAATTCGACACACCAGAAAGTACTCTCGTCATGTTCGCTCGCCAGATTGGCAGACGTGCGTTTGCAACAGAAGCGACATCCAGCACCCGCACTCGTCCAAACTTGCACACCGCCATCATTCTCAACCGTTCCCCACTCCTCACACGCACACCGACACCCTTTGAAAAAGCCTTTTATGCCTACCAGGCCCGCATACACCGTGCCTTGCGCAACCCCTTTCCCACCGAGTTTTACTTCAAGCAAGGCTCACCCCTCGAGACGCGGTTCAACATCGAGGAGAGAAGACGCGAGCGCAGGGCATTCGGTGCACCGTTTGGTTTGGATCCCTCCGAGGAACGAAACGAGGCGACCGAGCTCATGGAAATCGCCATGAAGGACGAGGTCGACGACTCCATGTCGCGCGTTCACAACGCAGACGAGACAAACGATCTCAAGAACCTCAACAGGAGGGGTCAGCGGAATCTTTATCTCTTGCTTAAGACGCAAGAGAACGACAAAGATGTCTGGCGGTTTCCACAAGGGAATGTTCAAACGGGCGAATTTTTGCATGTGGTGGGTGTCGCTGGGGTGTCATCAGCTGGATTTGTTCAGACAAGATTCTTAGGCTGCACATCGAAGACTAGACGCAGAGTGTGGACGACACATGGACACCTGGATAGTGAGCCGAAACCCAATGGGCGTCTATCACCCTCCCAAGCAAAGCACCGAAGAGGTGAGTTCTGCCCCCCGTTGTCGAAACTTATATCTTGAATGTCCTCCAGGACGTAGTATTCTTTTACAAAGCCCATATTCTCGCAGGACAAGTTCGTCCCGACTCAGATCGATACCTAGACTTTGCATGGTTAACCAAGGGTGAAATCAGCAAGCGAACAGACGGGAACTATTGGCTAGGTATAAAAGACATGTTATCAGATTTCTAATGTATCCCATCGTATTCTACTCCCGGGCGTCAACGATCACTTCATAACTACGATTTCTGCTCTAGGTGTCCGAGGTGAGATGAGATGCATGATAATCAGGCGTCGCAAGGGATCGGGGCTGTCCAGTTCCTGCAAAGCAGACCAGGGATTCATAAATCATGACTTTCGGGTCGTTCGTGTAAGTAATGCAAAATGTTTCAGAGCACCATATGAATATTCTAAAGACTTGAAAATTTACAGGTATACATGCACTCAAATGAAAGATAAAGGATGAACTGTCGATTCCGGATAACTTCGTGTCAATCTGGGTCTCTGCGTAGGCAAGGAATAGCAACGTCTGGATACGCGACAGAGTGGAAAACTCTAAATGTCTATCTCACTCACCCAGTGGCTTTTCATTTTACTAGGATTGTAGGTATGTTTTCGGCCATTGCGGTGCTTTGGGACATGGAGGATTGGACGTTATAGGCGAAATCCCAATTTCGGCGTCAACAAGCCAACAGAATGGACATTTCCGAGGAATTATGATCGCCATTGTTTCGCGCCCTCATAGCCGTCAACGCAGGGGAAAAAAATTCAAGTCTAAGCAGGCCAGCACGAAACTCGAGCAACGGCCCAAAGTCCCGAGATCGGTCAAACTTAAGCCGCTCAAAGAGATGTCGACAAGGTTGATCAAGATGGATGACTCTGCGTCCCATGGAGACATCCAATGGACTTTGGTACGATGACGGTCAAGGTAATCGAAGAATTCACGTCGCACCCACTGGTCTCACTCCCAAGTCGGCTCACCTCACACAACAGACCGACCCGACGCAACGCAGACTTTGAACCCTCCTGGATGGATCTACTATGGCGAAGCTGACCGGTTAGAAAGATGGGGTCGCGATCATATTGCACGGACTTCTGCTCATACGACTGGATACGGGGACGGATTGGAATATCGACAACTGAGCAGGACGGTGGTGGCTCCACTTTGCAATAGCGCGTGAATACTAACGACGAGGTCTCTCCCCGAGAGACTTGGATACGAGTATAACTGTCCTGCACCGTCGATGACGCCCCGGGGAAGAAAGGGCCGAGGAGTTCACCCTCAGATAATCTATGGTCCTACCGAATTACATAGTATGTCTTTCCCGTTGCGCCTCTGATACACCGGACACTGCAAAGGGGCACAATGGTGTCGTCTACTGTCACCCTCCCAAACAGAGCGCCGAGGACGTGGGTTCTACCGCAACTCCCGTTATCAAAATTCACATACTGAATGCTCTTCAAGTCGTCGCCTTTATAAGAAACCCATCTTCTCGTAGGGCAAGTTCATCCCGACCCGGATCGATTCCAGGACTTTGCATGGTTAGCCAGCAGTCAAATCAACAAGCGGGTAGACGGAGACTAATAACTTATTGATTGGGTATTTGAAATACATGCTATCAGATTTTTTAATGTGCCTTCCAATGGTAGCTCTTCCAACTGACTTTAGCATTCGAAATGTTGTGTTATAGTATTGTATGTAGCACACTCTGCGATGGATACCTTAACCGACGACAACTATCTTACTCAACGGTCATGATGGGGCATTGTTCCAGTCGAGCGGCAGACAGGATAACTCTGAGGGAGACACTGACACTGATCAATGAACAGAATCTTGATCCGCCACTCCGTCGAATTCGATTGATCGTTAAACATGCAAACGGAACCTCCCAATAATTGCTGATCTCCCCGTATCATTCTTGATCAACAATCGAAGCTAGGATGCAACTAAACAACAAAAGGGAGCGACAGAAATTATTAAATCCACTCACAACCAGCGTCCAACCCATGAGGCACGGATCGCACTTCGTTGAGATCGCAAACGGCAAGGGAACGAAGATAATGCTCAACGAGGTTCAACAGCGATGCCAAGGGGCGTTTTTCCACGAGAATTGGCTTCAAAGGGATCACAACCATGAGCGACCAAGAATTCCATAGTTTTCACGCCTGGGCCACAAGGTTGAGCTCGCCACTGACTCGGAGTGACTCCAACATGACATGGAGTACAGAATCTCCACGTGCATTGTGTGCATGAACGTTGGCTCCATTCTCGACTAGGAAGCGAACCACCTGTGTTTTCCTACGGATACCCTGTAGATCCAATGTGACAAGCATGTCAGGTGGGAGACGGACACCGAGGGAAAGAAGATATCGCGCAACAGAGATGCGACCCCATTCAATCGCAACGCAGAGGGATGTTTTTCCAGAAGAATTGGCTCTGAGAGGTATGCACGCAGGAGCGAATCCGGAGCGAAAGCGATGAGGATATAAAGTGTGAGATCATGCGTATGTCTTGGCCAACGTCGGATGATGTGACGGTACCCTCCAAATAATGCAACCCGCGAACCAGTGAAGTACTCTGCATTCCATAGTACCCAGGAATATTGTTCAATGTCCTGCTCAAGTACTTTTAGGTCACGCAGAACCAACCCAATTTGCGACCCAAAGTATTGGAAATGCTCGAGAGCATCCCCGAGCACATAGTCAAGAAGTGGACGTGACATGGGGTGGGGTCCATGGGGAGAGCCATTGAGCTCAGAGGAGACGTCACTGTTGTCGGATACGCCATTGTTGCTGGAGATGTCACAGTTGCTGGAGCCGCCGGATATCTGGGAATGCCTGAGGCAAATGGAGATATAGCACATGCACGATCGGGCTAGCTGTAAGTGTGCATTTTCCCAGTTGATGTAGTATTGTGGAAGTTTGGTGCAAGTGAGCTCGCTTATCAAGTACTCCTGCACGAAATTGTTCTCAGAGGATGTACAAATCATTTCTTAGAGCTTACCATTACACTGAAGTGGAACAGAATGATAATATTTGCATCTTCAATATAAGTTACCAAACTCCCGCACGCGTCCAACAAGGCCTCCCTGTGCATCGGTCCCATGCTGGAATCTAATGTTCGCCTCTCAACGTCAACTGAAAGTCCTTCCATAAGCCCGTCTGTATGCAAAGGTCGTAGCGTCGCGACAAGCCAAACTAAAGCGCGTAGAGCAAGTTGTCCCTCCCGAGTTTTGATATCGATCGCGAGGAGAATTCTCTCATATATTTCATCAAGCCCTTCAGGGAGGTTATTCAGAGCTATTTGGATCTCCTTCAGAGTTACGCATCGGTTCAGAGTGTCAATCGAACACTGGACCCGTCGGAACCTTGGAGACACGTGTGATCAACCTTTGCACCAAGTTACAGGAACTACCCCTTACATTCCATTCGCTTTATCACACAGGACAGAGCGGATCTCTGTCCTGGTCTCAGGCCTGAGGATTCTCAATCTTCGACGAGCATCGAGTTCTCGAGTGACATGCAGCACAATGTCTGCCGACAACTCTTCCGCCATGTCATCCATCGAAACGTGAGGAACACCAGATAACATATCCCTGATTGCAGTGGCCGGCTGGTCATGAAAAGTTGTACGCATCCCTTGACGGCATTAAGACCCCCGAGGAGTGTCTCGACGTCTCTACATTCGTCAAGAGCATCTACGACAACCAGGGGCTTCTTCGTAAACAACCTTGCAGTGCGAGATACGAATCCAGCGAGCTC
>JBBPNO010000169.1:0-44799 GCA_038090915.1 Boletus eberwhitei
TGCGAAAGGTGTCATGTAGATGACATAAACGTACCGCTACAAAGCGTCACCTTGCGCTCGACGCGTATCGAAACAAGAACCGGACTCCGGCTTGGTAGAGGCCTTCCCTTTCCCTACATATGTTGTGCAGAGGTTGTAAGTGCTATTGGGTATGCTGTTTCACTGGTGGGTGATTGGTAGGTTTATCTCTGGTTTCTGTTTTGTACCGAGCATTTTGACATTGGGAAGGTCTTTGTCGATCGATGCGAGAATAGTAAGTTGCATGTTCACAGGCGTGATTCGCTCGGTCTCGCCTGCCATGGTATCTGCGTCATTATGAGTATATTGACTGTACTGATCTATATGTATACGTATAACTAACTGCACGAATAAATAATACAGGAAAGCCCTGAAAAGCCTAATTTCCAGCGAATAGGCCAAAAACAACACCATGGATATCCCACCTCCCCCATCAACATATTCGGATCCTTCGCGTTCAAAAAAACGTTTCGGTTGACACTGCAGAAGTCGGGGAGAAAATAGGCGTTTGTTCATCATCCAAGATGTTAGACATCCAACCCTTTCTCATCGCTTCCATGCGATCCCGGATGACTTTGGCCATCGAAGCTGTCTTGCGGAGACCTAGGGTATGCTTCGGCTTCCAATTATCGGGAAGACGCTCCCGCGTCACCCAAAGGCGGAGGACCTCCAAGTGAAGACCATCCTTGGCCGCATCCTCGCCACCCAAGACGCCAATCGCAATTGCCATCTCGCCCCGTGCAATCTCCGCCTGCCACCACTGCAATGGTTTGTCAAGCGCCTTCTCGCGCTTCATGCGAATGTTGGCGACGTCCTCCAGCGTCATGTGATCTTTGAGATACCGACCACCTTGATACAGTGCCGACTTCATCAAGGAGTTGCTTACTGCCGTCGGTGCGTACTCGTCCTCGGTGTGCGCATCGACATGGAAAAGGGATGCATCGTGCTCGATGCAATTGTGACGGGAAAGGTCCCAAAGGGACACTTTGCGGAGTTGGCCGAGGATGAACCATCCACCAAAGGCGAGGATGAAGGATAAGAGCACTGATATCTGGTATCCTTCCCTGAGTGCCCCGTAGATTGTGAATGGGGTAATGTTTTTCCCATCCCTTCGTCTGTTCATGACGTTAAAATCGATTCGCACGATGATGAGTGTCGTGTTCGAATGTCATATTTTGGAGCTTGACTTACAGAAAACCATGGTTGGCGAGAGCGTTCAGAGCAGGGCATGGTGACCTCTTGTCCCCAGGCTGGGGTCGGCAGTATTTATGGCTGATCCCTACGACTGGACAAATCCCGCCTGCGTGCGAGTGGTGATCGTGGGCGGGATGAGGGGAAGCGAGCAGTGGGGAAAATGGGGTCTCCATAATGGCTCGGGTCGGGATGTTGACGCGAGTGAGAGTGGGCATGTCTGAGTCGATGAGGATGGGTGTTGAAGAGAATTGGGAGATGAAAATCAGGCAGGGCCGACTTATCTTATAAGGGGTGGACCATTAGATTTGGAGGCTATAATTATCAGTGCTTTTCGGCGCAATCTTGAAAGCCCATCAAAGTTCGTGATGTGAAATCGTACAGAGGCACTGAGACTGTTCCTGATCCACTGCAAAGCTGTGGGTTACGATGCTGCCTTACATTACGGGCACGATGATGATCTACACATCGGATTTCCTCCACCATGGACACAGCCGTCCGGTGAAAACTCGTAGATCGATGGGAATCGGTCAGTGGGCGCTCGTGTGTATTATGGAGCCAAGCGAGGGAACTGAAGAACGAGGCTATGCAATATCGAGGTCGGCGCTCAAAATTCCAAACGGCGAGATGTCGCCACCTTCTCACAACCGCGGCGGTCCTGAGGATAACTCAGACTTCTTCCCGCCCTGCAATTGAGCCCGGGGGGAGCATTAACCCATTCTCGCGCCGTGCGACCTTATAGACGGCGCCGACCTTGCTCCCGCAATACAGGACTTCGACGGCCCTGATAACCTTGCCAGAAACTCACTCACTTTGTTCTACCTCGTGTACTCTTGCACTCTCTAGAGTACAGTGATTGACGAGATGCGCTCGGGTTAACCATTCACTGCCTCGTTAAACGAACTTTTTTTTTTGACAGGGTTTTCCCGATCAATATTTTCGGCGCTCGGTAGACTTCTTCTCCCGTTCTCACTCACTCCCTAATTGGGACACGTAAAACAATTAAACATGGACCGGTCTAGGGCACACAAGGAGCGGAATTTCTCCAATGTGTGAATCCGATGGGCGGTGGTTGTACATCGCCGAGCCAGTCAGCAACCTACACTAGGTTCATAATGAACCCTTGGACTCAGCAGGCTGGTGGTGAATATTCTCTAAATGTCATTGACCTCATGGTGGCATCTCGTAACTGACGCAGCCAGATCACTATCGTTGTAGACTTTCATCCAATCCATTCATTATACCAGTGTACCGGCATGTGATCTCGGGCAAAACAGCACAGAGTGGCAACCGAAAGAGACTAATATTTCTCTTGGGGCTCTCGCTCCACGGAACAGTGCGTACCATGTGCATCCGTCGAAATTGACCACTCTGCCTTTAGCTGTGCCGGCGTACTAATCATTATCTGAGTTCGTGCCAACCTAGTGCATCGATGCGCCGTCCTTTCTCCAGTTTGCACCGCAACCGCGAGCCCTGTTTCAACTTGCATACAATTTCAAGGCTTCTCTTGTTCAATGTGTTTCGTATCACTTGCGCACTCGGTAAAGATAAGATAAGGAGAATGTCCGTCAGACAAATCACTGATGTCAGATGTCGCGTCGAGTGTCGACGTTTGTGCATCTGCATATACCCTCCAAAAGAAAACTGATCACATTTATAATGTTCGCCACCAAGGGCTCACGAACAGGTGACCACGTACCCCGAAAGTGTGTGGTATACCTGCAGCAGAACATTGTAGGGTGATTGGAGGCACAAACCATCAAAGATCATTTATCCGGGAAAATGACCGCCCTGCACTGGTACAGCTAGCATGCTAGGGTAACCCTTATCCGCGGTTCTGGAATCCCAAGAAGATACCGTTGATCGACTGGAGCATAGTCTGAGCTGATGTATTATCAGTGCTGCGCGGAGCGACTACACTGGTATGTGCCTCACGAGGTACGTAGAGTATGATCCAACGTTATGAGCCATCGTCCAGGATCACCCAAGTTCCGTCTAACCGGTCCACCGTTCATATGAAACCAGATCGGAAGCAAGGGGGGAATATTGATATCTGTGTCAGGAGCCTTCATATCGTGCGAGATAGTCCTGTCAGCTGCTGTTCCTGTTTGACTCCTGATGTTCCCGACACCGTCCCAGGAGCATCCCGGCCGGAGCTCATAGCGTATCATGTTATTGCCGTTCAAGCTGCTCCTCGGAGGGGAGATATTATCCCTCCTTCTATCGCCGGTCCACACTCATCCGAGCAAGCAAAACTTGATCGGCCTGAAAACACGGCCATTCGCAGATGAATTTGAATAAGGACAGTGTTCGGGTATACCACCTTGTTCAGTCGGTTGCATGGATGGAAGTTCTAATACTAGAAAATGGAAGCATATTCCGCTACAGCCTACGGGTACCATTGACATTCCTGCCCCCGGAATGGGGTCTTAGGCTTGGACCTATAGAATATAAACTTTTAGAATTAAAAGTTACCCGTTTGCACCCGCATGGTGTCTGGGTAGGACAGTGCATGCGTTCAATGTTACTGAATCTTTGTCGCTATGCATTAAAATGAAATCTTGCATACGGGTGAGACTGTTTACCGAATTGATTGACACCTCGCAAGTAAATCCACTATCCTCGTGGCTATCCCGATTTGCACGTATCGATGATCACGACTGTAGCGTCGTTGCATTCCGACCACTCATTTTCACGAAACGAATCAACGGTCGCAAGGTGACCAGATTCGGTGCCGAGCTGTCAAATCTTGAGCGCGAACAGGCCCGGCCTCGAGCTGGATCAGCCTTGAACCTCTCGATCTCGAGAAACTCGACATTCAAATATTCAATGTTGCCGGTGAGGGGTGAAACTTGTTATGGAAAAAAAAAGTGTCCAAGTGAGCGATGAGTCTTGCGGGTAGTCCAATTGTGAAGCCGTATCTCGCATTGTGGCCACCACGTCGTTGCTGGTATATGAACCTTCATTGCACTGGTTTGAATTCTCTATGAGTAAAGCGTAAAAAAACTTAGAACAAGACCAACTTGAAGTTGCAGTAAAAGTTCTGCGCATCGCTACCCAGGTCACGTGCAAATCGCATCCAGATCGTTAATTAATTGCTTTTAAAAATAATCTTCCGACACGCGGACGTTTCTTGCAAAAGTCCACATTTCCATCCTATTCTGCTATTCCAGCTCGCTAGCAAGGGATTTGCACACCCGCATCCATTCCTGTTGACAATTCTGCGCGAGCCATGTCTGATCCAGTAGCTTCCAAGTCTACCTTCCTCTGCATGTACATGACGAACCATCCGGATACCCTGGTCGCGTATGTCAAACACTTTGGAAAAATACCCGGGAATGTGAGCTCTGCTGAGATGAAGTCAATCGACTGCCAGGTAAGTCGCAACACGCTTCTGGTCCCAGAATCAAATTAGCATGAACACGTCACTGTGTCATCAGGGCATGAACCTCTCATACTCGTTCAAGAGCGGCAGTGTTGGCTCTGTCCATGTCAAGTTTGACCCACCACTTGCTGGTTATGACGACGTCAAGCCGAGATTACTTGCCATGAAAGCTGACGCGCAAGAAGCACTCGGGATGGTGTGTTCATATATCCAAACATCTCTGCCGTTTGCATATTTACTATGTCTCCTGTTCGAATCCCAGTTACAATCTCCCAAGATAACATCGTTCCGCTTGCCATCCGGTGCCGTGTCCGTCGTGTACATCTTTCTCAGTGTAGCGTATGTCAGTTTGGCGCCACCCCGGGGAACCTTTTTGCCGCCAATACCAACCAACATTACTGACATGGTTTTCATGCCTGCGCATTCAGTTTTAAGCATCTTTGGCTTTCAGCCATCTATTAGAACCATTGTCCAATCCACTGCCGCCATACATGGCCTTGAAACCCTTTATGCGTGGTATCTTTGCAGACGCTACGTCGAGGGGCCGTTTGTAACTGTAAGGAGGTGTAGTTATGTTCTTCCTTTGCCATGCTGACGTGAACTCTTCGTCTCAATAGGCCGCATATCTTTCGGCAACGGCTGTTTTTGGCCTCCCGATCTGGGCCGATCTCAAGAAGAGAGTTCAAGAGAAGCGCATCGAGAGTGTCATGAAAGCAGAGTAACGTTCGAAAATACCCGCGTCGTGGACGATTGTACTAGGCCACATGTAGATCGCTGTCCGAATGACTCGCAGTATTTCTGACCAAGACTTCGCCTGTCTCTGGAGTCTGGGGAGCAGCTGTGTCTTGTGTGCCGGACACTGACGTATCTAATCATTTTGATCCGTTGATCCGAGGGGCTTATCGATTATTAGCAGACTCTTGTTGGCACCTGATCTGAGACGGCTGCTGTAGTCCGCTCAACTCCCTGGAGTTATCAGACGCTCGACGCACCATACACATTCGCACTCGCAACGGGAGTACTACTCGGTGCACTTTGGGTATAACCAATCAATCAATCGCGAGCGCCGCAGCAGAGTAGACTGATCATATCAAACCATCAGCCGACGTCTATTTATTGCCTCGTCCCCTACCGCGTGGCGTGCGACGTCATCTGAATCACTTGAAAGTTCCATCACAGCCCATTTGAGAGCTTGTGATTGAAAGACGGATTATCGATTATCCCTTGTCTGGATGTTTCGCAAGCAAGCACGGAGGTTCTATCCCCATCATAAGGCATCGCCCCAATTTGTCGCATTCCTGTCATGACTCATTTACTGTTGAGAAAGCTCCCTTTGCAGCTGAACATTAATATTGCCGTTCATGGGATGCATCGCCTTTTTTCCCACATCACCACTTGAGCGCGCTGGGGTCATTGAGAATTTGAGATAGAGAGAACGCCACCGGATGTCAGTGGCATGCCTGCGTTGCCGGTAGATCGGACCTCAGCAGTGTCTCGACTCCTGATTGACTTGGATAGGTCATGATCTGTTCCCTGTTGTCTACGTCTGACTGGAAGTGTGGTGGCACATCAAGTTCAAGAGACAGCTTCCATGTCTGTCTTTCGCAATCACCTTGATAGGTGAATTCCCTTCCAGTGGGCCTGAGGGCGTAATAATTTTGAGGCTCTGCAATCAAGGTTGAAACATTGAAACGCTGATGGGTAGACGCCATGAATTGATAGCATCAGATTTAAGATACTCAGCTTTCAAGTCGGTATGTTCCGCACAGTGCCTTGCATGGTACGTAGTATGGCCCGGGTCAATTTTTGGGCTCGGAGCTGTACTTGGATGTATTTATAGTATCATCTCTGAGAATACTGCTGCTAAAAAAATACCTGAACTGTGAGCGCTGTGAGCGCTTGATCAAACTACCACCGCGACCACCACAGTAAGTAATGCCATCTTCTCATGTCATCGCATGAAAATATGATGACTGCAAATGATAGTTATGTAAGATTTCAGAATTGTTGCTCAGTGAGCCTGACTTTGGTGGTGCCGTCTCAGTATCCAGTAACTTGGCCTTTTCATGGGGTGAGTTTGATAGCCACTTAGACTACAAACACAGTAAACTAATTTTTACTTCAGCCTCGAAATCGACTACGTCGCTGCGGCTCACGCGATCTGGCTCTCTGGCCCCAGCGTTGTTTTTCTTTCCTCAAAGTGGACGGCTGGGGTTCTCCAGGCTGTCCTTCAGCGTGCAACCATGCATCTCATCCTGTTTGGTTCTTCGGAACCACCGGCTATATCGGGGGTCCGTGCTGTCTCGACTTTCAGTCTCGTCGAATTCCAACCGCCTCCGAGCCATGTGGCCCCACCTTCTCCCTCGGAATCAGTCGCAATAGTTCCCTTGATTCGTCCCATCACCCTTACCAGTGGAAACACTGGGACGCCCAAGTGCTGTTTGTCTCGTGCATAGGAGTTTAGAAGGACTTCCAGAAGAGTCTTCTATGTTCCTTCAAGCCATGGATGGCCAATGGCTTCACGGTGGAACGGTCCGTATTTTTCCAATGTCCACCGAACTGGGTTTCTGATGCAACATGCTAAACAGACATTTTTGCGCTCACTTTTCGAGATTCGTCGCTTCATGTTCAATCAGACAACGTTGTACCTCAATCCGTCGACTTCCGTGGCACATCAATGCATTGCCCTGTGTGAGGAGCTTGAATCGATACGCGACTCTCCGTTGTTTACTTTACACCAAGCGCCTTCCTTACTTTCGCTGACTTCGTCCAAATACGCTTTGGTGGTTCACAGCTGCCAAGCGGCTTCAACCGTGTCTACTGGATGATCATATGTGGTGAAACTCTCAGTACTCGTGATCTCGAGTTGGCGCGCGTATCGTTCTCCCAAGTGCGACCATTTCCTGCGATTACGAAGTTACAATAAAATTCTCCTCATGATCCGTCACGCGTTCCGAGGTCGGTCCCGCGGGTATCTCGCAGATGTTCATTCGTCTAACCGGTCCTATGCCGTCTGTAATCTCATTTGGGGCTACACAAGGATGTATAGACTTCGTTGTCCTTGATGAGTCGCTTTCTGTCATCCCAAAGACAGAAGATGGCGCTACTGGTATCGTCGCATTCATTACGCACCAGAGCGCAACCCACTACTTTGCTGACCAGGAAGCATCTGAGAAGATATGCTTCTCTACACAGACGACATTGGTTGCATTCAGGCCGACGGTACCATCGCTATCCGCGGTCGTCGCTCGCGCATCGTCAAAACCAACGGCTTGTTCGTCGATCTGGATTACGTCGAGCGCGCATTGGCTCCTGCCTTTGCTAACAAATCGTTAGATGTCACCAATTTCAAGCTCGTCAAGTCATCTACAACCGGGAAGGTCGTTCTTTTTGCCAACACTGAGACTACCGACGCTTTGTTCATCAGGCCTAACTCGGTCGACGTAAAAGTGTAATGCACTACTACACGTTTTGTAGATTTTTATTGGCAAGTCAATTTTACAGCTGCACGCGGTCAGCGGACCGGTTAGCCTCCCCCCTTGTACGTGGCATGGAGAACCCCCATAGACAGCCCTTGACCTCCGGGTTTCATCTCTTCAATTCATACACGAGCTTTCGGATCAGGGGGTTAGGTTGCTCCCACCCTTGTCGTTTTGGGAGAGTTTTGTCGAGTTACGAACACAAGTTCTCATAAATAAATACTCATCTCCTTTTTTTTTCAATGATGGCACTTGCAAGCCAGTACGATTCGTTCCTAAAATGTCTGTCTCGGTGGTTGGGGGAGCGGAGCCAGGGGTTTCACGGAGAGGAGATTGAATTTGTGACGGAGTCCGACGGTAGACTTCCCCGAATCTTATTCATTTTCCCACTACACCAGGCAATTCCGTCAAGGGCACGACGATCCAAAGGTTCTAGGCCGACACCTGAGGCCTGAGGAATGAATTCAAACTTCCATATACTATACGAAAATCGAAAATCGAGGACCGTGCAGTGGCAAAGCAGGAGACGACGTGAAAAACTAAAGTGCCAGCCTTCTCTCTCTCAGTGTATGCTCTTTACTGAGGCATACGAACCGTGACTTGGTAGTGACGAAGTGCCTCACTGAGGTATCCGTACATTCTCTCCAGCCGTTGAACACGTAGGATGAACAACTGGATCAAAACAGCGAACATCAGCGGGCATGCGCTACACTCAGGAGTCTAATGTTTTACCGGTGATGTAGGATCATCCGCATGGTGGAGGGAGCTCTTCAGTTTTCGTATGTCCGCCGTGATCTAAAACATGGATCGCCAGTAAGTATGCTACCCAATTCCCCAAAGCAAAAGATCCGAGGACGCACTATGGCCCATACGCTTGCAAAAATCCCTAACTTCACAGTCACTTCCTGGACGAGTGGCCTCGAGTCATGAAGGGTAGATTCTAGTTTCACCATTTGACCAAGGCAAGTTTTTTCCAAGTCGTACTCAGCCTTGATCGCTGCATATTCTGTGGTCGCCACTTGGTCAACCGGCCTAGGTGAGTCATCGGATGGCGCATATAACTGATAAAACCTACAACTGCACCGACTCCGTGCTTCGAGGAGCTGAAGTCCAGAACGCTTGAAATTCATATAATCGAAACCGAAGGTCTGAGGAGGGAGATGAGCAATTGATACTGTTCCGAGAGTATCGACTTACCGCAGCGTCGGGGAGTTTCGCCCACAACGCGGGAACTACGAACGCAAGAAAAAGCGCGATACCAGCGATAGCAAGGTCTGTTACGAATTTCCATCCCAGTTCTTTCACCTGTCCATTCACGTCAGAACATACTGGTAACACGTGAGAAGTGGGTCGCACTTCTTGGCTGACGCTGATAACACAAGGAATTGAGACTTTGGATGATCACGAAGCATACAACTTACACTTCCATGGAATCTTTCGCACTGCGCATTCTATCTTCCAGTCCACTGACCCTCGTACGTTGGTCGCCGATCCCGAGGCCTTCGACGACTTGAGAGAACTCAGCGATGTACGTATCTAGAGCTCTACCAAAGGCAAGAACTGCAAATAAATCGATGGGCAACAACAGAATCAATAAGATCTAGAGACATCCTACATTCTTGGCATAGTTTTTGCGATGGTTGCGATGTGTCTTGGATCACCTGGGCCAAGGTGAGGACGTGACAATGACCTAGTACTAGAATCTACCTTTATTTGCGCCTGAATTATTTCTTGTTTTTCTGACCGAGTCCTCCCCCGATCCCTCAACGAAGGCAAGACCATCTCGCGGAAGTCTAAGGACACTCTGATAAACTAGGTCGTTGCGTTTCATGAGCTGTGGGTCATACCGTCAACGACGCCTTGCGCTTCTGCAGCAAACTCCCTGGAGCGCCAGAGTAGGTTTTTATATGTCTATATTTCCAGTGAGTTCCACCTTGCAGTCGATGAAAAGAGGGCCTACTAGATGATGTTTATTCCACTGACTTTCCAAGGCATAACAAGTGTCATAGAGGTCGACGTGCTTGTTCTGCTCCTTCGATGCATCAGATAATTTTCCTCCGATGCCGTAGAAAGCTTCGTCTATGATAAGAGTCGCCGTACACAACTTATCGATCTCGAGACGAAGTACATCTTCGGTTGGAAGGTCAGGAGGGACATCAGTCAGGTCCTGAAGAGTTGCTCGAAGATTAGTGTTCGGTATGTGTGTCGTCCGGGCTGCGGTCCTCTTGGAGTTGCAAGGCTCAGCCGGGGACACGTCATTGGTTCTCTGTGGATAGAGGATGCACGGAGTAGCCATGGAATGAATATGGAACGCTGCAAGACGTTTGAATGTTGGGTGGTTGGTTCCATTGGCTTGCTGGCGGTGCGTTTATATCCCATTGACGCAAGTTCGAGTGTGACGCAGCAAGGCTGGGTGGGGATTGCCATGCAGAAGGCGTTGAGGGTTGTGAAGATCTGAGGGATGCCGTGACCAAGAAACTCGATTTGCACCAATTACATAAACCCTATGGGCGCTCAATAGCGAAGACCATGAGCATTGAGCATGTTATGTGGTACCCACACCATGTTCGGACGATGGGCGGTTATGGAAAATTTTTAGCGCAGACGGTGAGTCCGAGTCGCGGTGAAGCGACATATATGGTTGAAATGAACTTCACCACATGTGAACGGATATACTTGATTTGATACGTAGGCCCGTCGCCCATAATCTTTTCCTCGACCTCAGATGTACAAGGGACAGACTAAGTTCGTCCCGTTTCAGTCACCTTTTCGCTTTGCGGCGTTAAAAGTTCAACGGAACGTTCAACCCTCTCCCTTTGGGAACCTACAACGCGCACATTACATGCCAAGTATCCATATCGCGGCGATCAACTTTGGTTCTTTCGAATCACAGTCTCCCAGAAACCTCATGGTCACTCTAGCTTCTATTTCATGGCGTCTAACTAAATAGAAAAGTCGTATGGTGAAAGCATGCATCAACCATTATGCAGATACGCCCAACCTTTCGAAACGCTTTCGCTTGGAATGCATGTGTCTCAAACACGCTGATCAACAGGTGGTTCCAGGGTGGCTACCTGATTCCCTGTACAGTTTCCTCTCCAGCAACATAAATCACCCCCCTGTCCAATGACGCTCGACCTCGTCTTCATGTCTGGCGAAAGCCCTCCCCCGTACTCTGCTGTTGCAGCGACCCCTTTAGTGGAGTGCGTTCCCGCTCCCGGGCGTCCCATATTTGACGTTACTCATTAAACAACAGGCCACTTGAATTCCCCAACACAGATTTACCGTTCAGTCATCCTGACCGCCTCGTTGTCAAGATCCTCGCGCTCGTTTCTGAGGGGCAAACACTCGACTCGCGTTTCAAAGATGTTCGCGACGTTGCATCTACGGGTACCAAGTTCGAATACGAAACAACTGCGCTCACCCTATGCCGGGTTCGTCCTTTTCAGCGCTTACTGCATATCGCCGTTCGAAAGATATGGCATTTACAGAGATTCGAAACACTGGTTTGGGAGTCGAGGGATATCGCAGGCGTTGCACATGTAGCCATGAAAGGTGATCTCCCCCCCTTTTTTTTTTCTGGAGCAGAATTTGAGAGAACGTGTGACACCGGACGCCCCCTGGAATGTAGATTTCAATGAAATCGTTCTCGATTTCCTGTCCGAACCGAATGTGGCGGTACAGGATAGGCTCAAAGAACTGGCCAATGCGTCTAAAGTAAGTTCGTCGTTCATGTGTCTCCACTCAGGCGAACACGATGTGGTATCCTGATGCTACTTATTCAAGTTGCTTCAACGAGAAAGGGATTCGATGAAAAATCAAAAGTCTTCTTTCGATGCTCTTATTAAAGAACTAGAGGATTTCCATCGGACAATCCACTCAGAAACAAGCGTTCCAATCCCCAAAAAGCGGAGGCAGAGTCAACCAGGGGGGAGAGGTACGCGGCAGTTATGGTACATTACGATATCGCCCTTTGATGATAGCAGCACCGATTGACTTGCATCGTTCCAGGAAATCGAGACCTGTGAGTTACGGTCAATCCTACAGTGCGGTTCTGAGAAACCAATCAATCTTCAGCCATTTGTCATGCCACGTTCTGAGCCCCTGAATGGACTCTCAACCGTCACTGCATCCATTGGCACGGTCTCCCGGAATTGCATGTAAGAGACTTTGAAGTTCCCTCTATGCCGACCTGACGTACCGCGCCCTCCGTCCTAGGGATTATGCCTCGCAGATCGACCCCAACGCAGAAAAGGGACCGTTTCCTTGGTGCACCCGTTCCCCACCTGCTGCACAGGAAACGAGCCCCGCGGGGCCAAACCCTTCAGAGCGCAAGCGCCCCTGCCCTCCCATCGAGCACCTTGAGTTGGCAGCCCTCCCCGGGATCGTGGACGCGCTCCTGCGCGATCTGTGCGCGTTCGCAAGCCGCCTTGATATCTTCAATATCATCTTTGCAGAGGTACAATCTTTCTTCGAGACCCATCGATCATGCTGACAAATGGCATCTGATACAGCTAACGAGGGAGCAAGACATCTTCGTCGTCTATTTGAAAGATGGGCAGTCTGTTGCCAACCAGGTGGGTATTGTTTGTTTGTTTTTTTGCATCGATCCACCGTTTCCGACGAACTGTGACATTCTTTTTCTTTCTCTTGGGTGCGGGTGTACGTATGCACAGGGGTATAGATCTGAGATCAATCGTTTGAGGAGGCACCTTCCATGCGTGTGCAATGCGCTGGATGCTTACAGCAAAGGAAGACCATCATGAACGTCCTTTCTAAGATCTCTGGGCTGTACCGCCCCTGCGTTCTCCTGCTCCAGTTTCTGAAGAGGTTGGCCGGACACATAAATGTCAATCGAGTGAATGGACTTCGTTTTTTTGGCGTTTCCGCGGGAAATCGCACGGACAGCAGTTGGGATCGATAGTGGCAGGAAATACAAAAAATACAAAAAAAAGCGAGACACTAGCAATTTGATTTTCTACACATCTGTTCAATTCGATTCGCTCACTCACGTTATTTATGTCTTGCGGGGGACTGCGCCATGGCTGGCATGAATCCAGAGTGGTCAGACCACCCTTGAGCTTGAGATACCACACGTCAGACCTTCAGAACCACTCGCCCCGCAATCTCACCCCTCTTCATCTCATCAAACACGCTAAGAATCCACGTCTAGTGAATAAATGCAAAAACTCGGGAATCAAAGGATCTACACGTACGTCTCGAGCTCCTCCAGGCCTCGGAGGGTGTAGTAACAAATCACCTTTCCCCTTGCAGCAAGCTCCAGGGCCTCGATTGCATCTTGACGGGACCTGTAAGTGAAGCCAAGCAGAAGGTGTCAGTTGTCCAAATTCTATGGGTGAGTAACTCAGAACACAAAACTTGCCCAATCGCGGATCCAATCAGCTTGAGTTCCTGGTGCCGTCCCGCATCAGCTTTAGTTTGTGCTGACACTCAAGGGGAAAGGGGGGGTACTGTTTACCTTGCCTACCAAAACTTCAAAGGGCACTTGGAATGGTGCAGATGCCGGTATCCCCACAAGGATGATCGTCCCTGTTGGTCGAACGTAGTAGCACGCCTGGACATACGGCGCAGCCTGGATGACAAAATAGATAGCACGGTATGGACGCAAACGGCGAACCCGTGACGAGGCACAGCCCGATCCTCAGTCAGCGCATGCAACTATGGACATGAATGGTGTTGGACAAAACAAACTGACTTTTCCGGTCGCGATGAGCGCTGCCTTGGGCCCAAGTCCATCAGCTGCTGCGATGACGTCCTCCACCAGTGCGTCTCCGCACTCCTTGAAATCGATCCATTTCTCTGCACCGAGGACGAAACACAGCTTACGCTTTTCCTCGCCGCTATCTATGGACGGTTGTGAGCGTGTACGACCAACAGACGGAGAGCATGATGTATGCAGCATGAAAAGGAGACATGCCTATGGCGATGACGCGGAGACCCATCGTGACGGCGTATTGTATCGCTGGACGGACGGGCGCCACACGGCGTTAGGCGTGAGCAAGAGGGCAAAATATGGGGGATAATACTTTATTCACCGAGATGGCCAAGACCACCACCGGCTCCGGCAATTGCAATCCAACTGCCAATAGGGACGTTGATGCGTTTGAGGCCTTTGTACACCGACAAGCCCTAGAACGCACACCGTTAAGTACGCCAGGCAAGACGAACGCCGGAAGTGCTCACCGCACAGAGAATAGACGTCGCGGCTGCACTATCTAGCGACTCGGGGAGAGGAGTGACGTAGTAGGTCCATGCAACCTTGAACAGCCGAAACAATCACTCAAAACATGGAAAACACGTTGCAGATATGATATGACGATCGACTCACCGTGTATTCAGCAAAGGTGCCATCCACCGTAAAGCCGTGGACGAGTTGGGCAGGGCAAGCTAGTGGCAGAATAAAACAAGATATGCATTGTCAGCAATACCAAGCATGATGATGTATGGTGTACAAGCCACTTGTACTCACTCGACTCATTCCCCGTGCGACAATGATCACAATGCAAGCACGTCCGCGCAATCCACTTGAGTCCAACCCTATCTCCCAAACTGACTAAGTTGTCTACGGTTCCAGCGCCGATTGCCACGACGGTGCCCACGCCCTCGTGTCCTCCTATGCGCGGTAATGTGGGCTTGCGTCCCCAATCGCCATTACGGGTGTGCAGATCGCTTTGGCAGACGCCCGCGTACTCGATCTTGACGAGACATTCATTGGGTCGCAGCTGTGTGGGATCTGGAACAGGATGTTCAGAAAGGATTGACAGGGCTTCGCCAAAGGTGTGTATCTTCGCTGCCCGCTGGAAGGCGGGGATTGTTCCGAGCGCCATAATTCGGGTGCGTTTGGCGTCACGTTACGAACGGATTCTCTTCCGAAATGGCAATCGTCAGTCCCAGATGTGCTTTGTAGGTTCAGGCGTGGTACCGCTGCTGCTGGCAGTTGCTCGCAAGTCCAAGTCCAAGCTTTGGAGTTGGGGGGGACCAGGAAAACTTATCACGTAAAACTCCATAAGTCTATCTCTGATATGGTGAGATACCAGATTTAGCTGTGAAACAGACAAATAACCGCCGAGCGCGCGCGATAGAGCTTACCGGGCCCTATCGAACGTTCACTGATTGATTAACTCTGTTTCAGGCGATTATCATGAACGTTCTAAACAGCCAATGTTATACGTTGGTCAGCAACTTGTTGTGATTTGCTGCGGTTTGAACAGTTAGCGTGATTAAGGCAGATCGGAATGCCTATTTCGGTCTCACCGTTTCATGATTCTCCGCATACACGGCGCAGCGCGCGACAGGAGACGTATCGCAGACTCGGGCATATGCAGTGTTCCAAGTCGGAGAGCCAGTTGTGAGCCAATGAAGGCACGAACATGAGGGTCGCGTTCGCACAGTAATACATGCTCGTGTATGATGACTGATATTTTCAGGCTGGTTTTGTGTTAGTCGTGAGAAATGGAAAAACTGAACCTTGCAAAACTCCGTATGTACCGTACCTTACCTTTCAAGTTGTGATGGATATTAATCATGCAAATCGAAAGCAGGCCCGCGACTCAAAGGTTACGCATGAGAGGGAAACGAAAGGGGTGCACGAACGAGGGTACAGCCACCGTGCTCAGGATCCTTCGCGTCCATCATCCACCGAAACATTGTCCGAGTCAGCCCAGACTTGAACAACCTTCAGCTTCAGGAGCAATCACGATTTGACGATGCCGATAGAAGCCACAATTCAAAGCACGCTTGGAATATCTTAGTCCCGTTCAAACACTTGCTTCACTTCTCAACCACGGCATGAGCCGAAATTACGCAGACCTCAACGACATCCCTCATGAGGAACTCAAGTTGTATGAACTGGTGAATATGCACGGTGAAGGGGAGGGAGACGACGGGGACAGTTATCAATGACCCTATATTATCACGATGCGGAATTGGAAGACCGAACAGCCAATGGTACGTGCTTCTGCGTACCGACGCCTCTTGGGAATTTCATCCGCCATATTCATGGTTACTACTCATTGCGATGCCGTCCATGGCTTTGTGGTTTCCGCCGGTACTGCAGACGTCCACTCTGGCCAACGACTTGACCAAATTATCTCCCAACTCCTCTTCGCATGAGCCTCCGGTCCCATAAAACATCGTCAGCTCCGCGTTTCTGCCTCATGATTCACCTTTGACAGGATTGATCGCCTCTCTCGCATCGCCGACCTCTTATCCTGTGCTTCTTGCCCTGGTGAGTGGGCGAGAATGATCTTGACAAATTTGATTGTAGGAGGTGCAAGTCGGAGATTTGGAGGCTGAGCGCTGAGCGTCGCTTGCTAAACGCGTCCACTTCGCGTGTTTGGTTCTTTCTTGCTCGGCAGTATTAGATATCATCGCGGACAGACGTTGGGGAATGGCGGCGTCGTAAGCAGAGAATGAGCAAGTGAAAAAACGAAGATAGGTGGTCGCCTGGCGCGACTGATGGTCTTTTTTCCTGCTCGTGTTTGAAAGCGCACTGCCACTGAGTGATATGTTGATTGCGTGATCGGGTGGAAGTCGCTATATTCGTGTATAAAACGAGATGTACAATACAGAAAAAGACATAAATATTTAAATCATACACCGCGCCCAAACATTCAAAGACCTATGTGGATGAACAGAAGCCACTCGTCGAATGACGCTCTGCCATCTCGAAGACGTTCTCGGTGATCCTGCTTTGCGCCATTCCGACACAGTTGAAACGTCCAGCGCCATGAGTGATGCAAGCCTACCACTGTCAGCTGATCGACCACATCGTACCAATGACGCCTCCATAACCCGCAAACAACATTCCCATGGCGATATGGATGGCCTCATGAAGGGCATCCCCGTCACCCATCGCCGTCCGACAGGCGGAGAGAAAGGCAACACCCCAGTCGTGATAACGCAACAATGTCAGATGGTTTCAAGTGGTCCCATTGGCAAGACAGAGTCCACTGTCAGTCAGGTCCTCGTTGTCTTGGATTCCATGGCATGCAAAATGGACCAGGTCTACCTCCTTCATCAGGGCAAGTGCCTCCTCGACCGTTCCGACAGAAGACTCTAGGTCTAGGAGGGTGGTTCGTGCAGATGGAGAGTGCTGGATTATAACCTTGATGTAGTCCAACTCGGCGTCCGCACCTGGAAGTGGGGATTCACCGTCTGAGGGTGGCTGACGGATATAACAAGAAAGCGGACATCGCCACTAGATGCGGGATCGGGTTTGGGTGACAGGGACACAATGCTGAGAGTAGGTATGCGTGACAAGACGACAAGATTGGATAGTTTGATCCCACTGGCAGGTTCCCACTGGCAAGACCCGGCGCCATAACAACCAGCTGCATGGATAAGAAGGAACGCGAAAGGACCAATTCGGACCCCCTAAAAATGCACGATAGGTCCCTCAGTCATGATTGAAACTGCTGATGAGGATCAAGACTTACACCTACGTATGTTCCTTATGTTACTTAGCATGGGACTAAGTGTCAAAAGTATGAATAAGATTCGCTGCCACAGTTGGGCCACAGTTGGGACACCTAGCTAAGGACCCCAAATTGTCCTCCAACTCAGCAGGTCAGTTTGAGTTGGAGCCTATTAGCAAATGCACGACGAATCGATCATACTGCACGTACGGGTTTGTGTCCACCCACACCAACTGGAGGTACGGCGTTCGATTTCTGAGCGCTGAGATGTGAGCAACTTTGGAACATAGCTGCCTGGAAGGGCGGCAGCAAGAAAAAATGCTCGTTCTCGCTTCTCTGACCGTCCTACACGGTGGAAATGTGGGTCCGCTTGAAACAAGGGTGCTGTCATCGCATTTGAGACACTACAGGTCGCGAAAGGCATTAGAGTAGGATTGCGGTACGAGTAACACGACGGTGTTACGCGGAAGGGCATCGCGGGCACCCGTTGATATGTGTCACAAGAAATCAAAACACGTGACCGCAACGCGTCAGTCAAAGTTCCATCTGTGTTCAACTTCTCCCTCTATTCGACCACCCACACTACACACCGCATAGTTTGAAACGACACGCTGGCCGTGTTTCTGTAATACATCTCCCACTCCACTCCACCCCAACCACCCGACGTTCTAACATTCGAGCATCATACCCGCGCTGGCTCACCTATCACCCAACATGACCAAGGCCATTCCCGCGGTCCTCGTCTTCGTCCTCGCCTGTCTGTTCGTCCTCTCCGCCGCGCTCCCGTCCTTGCTCAGTCAATCCGTATCCGCCCAAATCAAACCCAACATACCCCGCACGCTCCTCGGGAAACCATATCGAACACGCTGGGATTCGCAAGGCTGCCCGCCATCGCGCTGGACCCTCTCCGTCACAGACAACAATGATTCCGATGCCGACCCCGACCTCGACTATGCGTCGGCACACGAAGCCCAAATCAGGAGCGGTGGCTGGACTCGGGCGAAGATGGATACGAAACCGCGCGTCCCGATTCCACTCCCACTCGTTCTCAACACGTTCCCAGAGTCCGCGCCGGCACGCTTACGTTTGATGAAGTCTAAACGACCCATGCAGTACAGCCCTTGCTCGGATGGCGCACCTCCGCCCGAAAAGGCACAATCCGATGGGATGAACACGAGGGATGAAGATGAGCAGCATGTACAGTCTCCCGTCGTCTCCAGACCCAAGAGAAAGCAAGGACCACGCGAAGTGTCGTTGCCAGTTGGACGTTTGAAGCGGTTGTATGACAGCGGAAAATGGAAATCAAGGTTGTTTGAGGAATGTTAGACGAGGTAGGTAAACTTCGAGATGAAGTTCGGTGGGTGATTTCAAAGGAAATCCCGCTGAGGGAGGGATCCACGTTAAAATTTACCTACTTATAACTGTGACGGACGTGCCTCGAACCTCCAACGTGTTGGGCTGTTCGTCTGCAATGACTACAACATAAGTGAGACTGAACATCAACCCGCATCGCGGCGTCTGGTGTTGGCTGTCACTTCATTCATGGACCATTCCATCTTCTAATGGAATACGAAGGCGGTGCTTCCAAAGTTATTTCTGACGACTCAGCTATGCATGGAAACTCGAAGATGATTGAAGTCGATGAAGAAAACACAGCGTTCATCCCCCTTGCACCGCTGGATTTTGTCTAAAATCGGATCTCACGACGAAAATAAGGGTCAGAAGCTTCAGTGGCGAACCTGGAGCAATGGAAGTGGACGAGATGATGGAAACGGAGGAAACAATCGAAGTGGATAAGCTTGAGAGGCAGTGGAGCACCGGTCAAGCACTTGATGCGTGTTCCGATGGGAATTCGAAAATTGGCACTGGAGATATTAGATAATGCGGTCCCCCAATGCGAAAATATCAAATAAGGGGTTTGCGGCTGCATCGAGGACCCCCACGAGGCCAAGGCTTGAGCACGTGTAATTACCTTCGGTTAGGCAGGCATTCTGTTCATTGGAGTCAATGATTTTGGCCCATAGGTCACCCGGATATCAGTGCGAAACGACACCAAATGGCCACAGGAGGAAATGTAACCAACAGAAAATGTCCGATCCTCTCGGAAGCATCTGGTGACGTTGACCATATGATTCTAGCCGCAGAAAAGCCTTGAGGCTTCGTCGATCAGAACGGGTAGCAAGTTCGCATGTATGCTAGTGCTTCCGGAGGCCAGGGAGCAAGACTTACCTTAAGGGCTCTAGCAATTTCCCCCCCCTGCAGACGGAGTTGTGGAGACGTACCGATGTGTAATTAGAAGCCCGGAGCCTACCCCGCGAAGGCGAAGGGTGGACAACGCGCGGACCTTGGCGCAGCCACCTCTCAACTCAAATGGGACTGTACCTGACGTTGAATATTAATATTAAGACGACATTGAGTCAGCAACATGGTGGAAGACTGGAAAACTTACATGTGACGAGGTCGCATGTGGCGTCGAAGGTTACCGTAAAGGATAAGAGCACTAGAATGTTATAAGTAATGCAGGTGGGCACAAAGCGTAGGACGGAATTACGCACCTCTGAGCCATGTCGTCTTCAAACCTCTTGTTTCTGTTGTTTCTTCTCTTGGTGGTCCTTCTCCTTCCCGTTTTCCTGTTTAGACAAGCGACCAGACCCATTAATGTGATTGCACGTGTTCCTGTCGCTCTCTTATATTCGCGCGCCTGGGCGTTAACAGGACTTTTTAGGCGCCGACAGTGCAAGGAGACCCACCACCTACCACCATCATGGGCGAAGCATCGATTCCCCATCCCCAAAGAGATGAAAATGACAGGTGCTTAGACTGACACACAGAGAGAATCATGTCTAACAGGAATTTCGGCCCATCTAGGTGGAAAGCACTCATTCGCGAATCAGAGGCGGGCATCGAAAAATACCTTGTTCCCGAGATCAACATCGATCTTGCCTCGTTCATTCGCTCCATCACCTTTCGTGCATTTTTGGTTGTGTTTATGAATGTGGATCCCGATACACTCACGTTTGCGAACGTCCAGCGGGTTACCGGGGTGTTGTCGGACTTCTACGATGATAAGGAGGGGGAAAGCACACTCCCGACCGACGTCCGGAGTATCCTGGACCAATGGCTTCCACAGAAACGATTCCCGTCTTCCTTGGACCGTATTCTTCCGGTGTACGAAACGCTCTGGCGCATCGTCGCCACGATCGTGGTGACCTGCGAAGAGGATGAAACGAAAGCCTTGCGTTGGGTGATGCTGGACTTTCGCGACAATCCTCGTGATCAACAGTACAGAGCATCCATTGGGAGTGGAGCAAGTGTTTCGGCCATCACGGATGATGTAGTGAGCCGCCTTATACCCATCGCGCGTCCGCAGCACGCCACCGCCTCAAACTGGCCATGGAGCTGCATTCAGAATGCGTCCGGGAGCGACTCGACCCCTCCGACGGTGCAGGAGGCGTTGAAGTTTGCGGCGTTGTTGGCATCTAGTGTCATTGGTCGAGTTGGGGTGTACTACGGAATATCTGGCAATAGCGTCGCGAATTCTCAGGCTTCTCCTTGGGACCAGCGAAAGATATTCAGGGTAAACAGATCCGTTCCTGGTCATGTCGCCATTCATGTTTTAGAAATGCTTCCTCACGCCAGCACATCTAGGCAGATCTACTAGGACCTAGATATACGATAATGAATGTTCGCCTTGTATACTCGTCGGTACAAGTCTGCAGAAAATTGGGACCGTACAAAGGACTAAACACAAGCTGATCAGGATTTTGGCAAGGAAAGTGCAGATGTTTTGCGGAGATGCGACTTGGGAGCGGAGATGAAATCACCCCCAAAAGTAAATAGTCAGATTTGATCTCCGCTTCATTAATAGACTATCTTGAACTCTTCGACTAGAACGCAACGACGTGCGAGAGTAGAAACAATCTGGAAAACCAACTCGCCGGGGAGGCAGGCTGTGTCCTGGCCAATCTACCCATGGTGACTTTCGATCTCCATCGTTGTATTACTTACATGTGATGCGGCTGTTCTATCCCCGTCGAATAACGGACAGGATCCAAGCCCCGCCGCAGACGTGGCGGACATGCTGCTCGCCGTTCAGATGGAGAAATTACGCGTGGAAGAGGCGCTGGCTGCGCGGGATAACGTAGTGGCTCACCTCGAGGACGCGTATGCTTCCGTTCGCCAGAAGGCGGCGATGATATTGCGACTGGAGCAAGAATTGGAAGTGTTCAAACGAGCCTCGACTCCAGCGAACACGAATCCCAGTGGTTCTGAAATTCTTTTAGGACCTCCTGGGATACTGCAGTCCAGCCTGGGTCAAGCATTTGAAGAATTAGCACAGACCCGGGCAAGTATTGTTGTTTATTTCGTCGTTCGAATCTTGATCCAGGAAATCCAACTATAGATAGAATCGACACAAGGGAGTCCGGGTACCCCTCGAGGAGTGTTAAGTGAACCTCCAAGCACACCTGACAAGCTTGGCGATAGCCTGCAAAGCAACTCGGCTTACTGTAGACAGGCTTATATCAATAGCTCCGCACTAGTCAGGGAACCGTATATTCCCACCACTCCAACACCGTCTAATGACGAAGAGAGTCAGGTAGGCGCATATATGCGTTTCACATCACGGAAATCATTTTATATGGCACAGATTTCCTTCCTCGCCTCGGAGGAAGGGACTCTTGCCGAACGGACAATCGCTGCGAGACAAGCAATGTTAGCGACTCTTCCTTTACCGTCGGGTATCCCGGATGATGCATTGCAACCAATTGTGATTCACCCCCCTCATACCCTCCACGAGTTCCTCGGAAATGCATCCGGCGTATGTCTGCCGCGCCTCGTTTCACCCGCGATATTAACGTTTTCAAGTCTCTCAAGGACTTGTAAGGACTTTTTTCTGGTGTTACCTAAATGCTCATCGCCTCGACACTTGGACTCGGATCTCGCAATCACTCAACTAATAATCGGCCAGACTTAACAATTACAGAGTCTTGTCTCAGCTGACGACATACTGGTGTCCCGACAGGGAAGAGCATGGATACTTCCTCACCCCGGTCTTCAAGTGCAACACAAATCCGCGTGTCGCGACAGCACATCGTTGGACCACCGTCGACGTCATCGGTCAGATGAACGAGCCAACGGGTGAGGTGACGCGTTATTCCGAGTACCAGCCTGACTAGTCGTTTTCCTAGAGTGCTTTTATAACAAGGACGGAAAGTGGTATTATGCCGGAACCTACAAAGCTTTCCGGATGGATGATGTTACTGTTCACGAATGGGAGGCTCTATCGATAGAGGTAAAATTGTTAGGTTGTTTCGGAAGATCTGGTCGTGTGGACACAGTCGTTTTCGTAGACGACCCAAGCAATCGTCAGAGAAACTTTGGTCGGCCGGAAGAACGTGTCGCCTCAAAATCACTACGAAACGTCCCAGCTCTATGCCGCAGGGGCTTTGCGCGTAGCCTGCATCGGTCTGCATTGCGTCGGTTTCAGCGATGACTTGTATCGTGGTATACTCGAACAATCAAGATTCATTTACTGGGGTCGAAGCTCCGCATGGACACCTATCAAGACGACGATCGAAACAAGCGACGACGTCAAATCCGCCCTGTCTTGAAGCATCCATCATGCTTTCACTCTGTTCTTGTTTTCTGTTTGACACACATGTTTCTGGACAATATTCCTGTATTGATGAATGGCATGATGTCCCGTCCTGGATGTTCATGGAAATATAGAAAGAGTTGTCTCCGAACCAAAACCTGATCCTTGATGTAGTGATACATTCCTTGCTCCTACAACTTCACCTTTGGCGCAACCCCCTGACTGGAGAGTGTTGCTCCTCCATCAAGCAAAATGTGCGCACCAGTGACATGTGCACTGGCAGGAGAGCAGAGGAACAATGCAATTCCAGCGAGATCCGAGGGGTGGCCAAACCGTCCTACAGAACAGATGATTCATTGGAGACACGGTGTAGCCTAAGACCATACCAGTTGGTTGTAGAGATGCAATTGTTTCTCCACCCGCATCCTTGAAGGCAAATGCTGTCATCTTGGTGGGAAAGATGCTGTATAATGCTTCAGATATGTAAAACTCCAGACCCCATTAAACGTACCCGGGGCAAATTGCATTCACCCTGTTTCAATCGGTAATAAGCGACACACGAGATATACGGTAAGTCACACACGTGATGTTTTGAGGTCCTAGTTTGACCGCCAATATCGACGTGAGATGGTTAACGGCTGCCTTGCTAACGTTGTCTAGAAAACAAAAAGGAGATATGAGGGGGGATGTTGGATTTATGGATGCAAGATATGTATGACTGACAGCTGTATGTTCCGCTACCATCGGCACTCAGTAGACCTTCGACATGTGCATTGACGCTCGCAGTCGATGAAATGTTGACGATGTGGGCGGGGTCCACAGCGGTTGCCTGCTTGGCGAGCCAAGATGATAGCCTCCAGTACGAAATACCTCAATCCTCATCCTGCAGATCATGAGTTGTAGGAACGTACCCAGCAGATACTGGTCATACGAATTGAAATCAGAAAAGACACGACCAGGTGAGGATGATGCGGGGGGGCTCACGATAGAAGAGGCTCTTCACGTTCACGGCCATGATGTTATCCCAACCCCTGTCCTCAGGAACGGCGTGGAAGGGAGATCCCCATGACACGCCAGAGTTGTTTACAAGGATGTGCAGTGTCTTAGCCGGTTCGAGCTCAGCGAGGGCTGAGATCAATCCATCCACGCCGTTCTTGTTCTGCATACAATAGCGCAGGAATGCGAATACGTCACCGTCAGCACCAGAGATACTATTCCGCTACACAGCGTCATAAGAACACTCACACTCAGATTGGCGACGATGTAGTGCGCACTGCCGGGACCGAGCGCATTGAGTTCCGCCACCGCCTAGAGATACCTTTCCATGTCAGGGCCTAGAGAACCGCAACGGGCACTGCGCACCTCTTTCAGTTGTGCCTCCTTTCTTGCCGCGATGTAGACCCTGGCGCCGTTTTGGACGAGCGCGGAGGCGATCGTCTTGCCGATGCCTGTTCCACCACCCGTCACGAGCGCTATAACGGGGTCCGGCCATCAGCACGACAAACGCTCCAGCGCGTAGGCACGAAAGAGTACCAATCTTCCCGCGGACGTTGAACAAGGATTGAAGAGAAAAGTCTGGGGTCATCGCGATAAATACACGTAGTAAGTGTTGAGGCGGGCTCACCTGATGCAGACATGACGCTTTTGAGAGTGTAATTCTTGCCAGTTCGACACGACGAACGAGTAAGCGACGGCGGTACGAGGCGCTCCGAGATTTCAACCCGGTAGAAGGAACCGGCTAATTATTATAGCAGATGGCCGGTTCCGAGGGTGAGAGGGTGTTATACTTAGCTGGTTAGTCAAACAAAATAAATATATTGTAACAGATTTATTGCATAAGATTATACTCGAGAAACAGATCTGAAATTTTGACAAAGTATCTTTCCATGAGCCCAGGTACAATTTACTTGATGAATATTTTTGTGCTATGTGTACAGCCCATTTTTTTCTGAATCAGATGGGTTTGTATCGCCTCCAAAGTTAGAGACGTTCGGAGTTTGACTCGCGGTAACTCTCGGGACTGGCTTGTCTGCTCAAACTTCAAGCTCGTCGTCCTGCAATTCCGTGGAACACTGTGGACAATTTTTCGCTGATCCATGACTCTTTCCCTTTTTTTGACGACGCCAAGGAGCGGTTACAATGAACTACACCGCCTGCCAGTTTCAGTCGGAGATATATATTCATGGTCCGCCTCTGTGCGGACAAATTCCGGACCGCTACAGCGTTCTGAAATGACCAGGGGCAGGTTGATTCAAGCACCACCGCCTCGTAGCACGGGAGTCCCAGCCCGCCCAACCCAATCGCTAGTCCCTGGGACCATTTTGAGCATCAGCGGTCTCGATGGCTGTCGTTACGTACGGACAATGGCCCTGTCCTCGCGGCAACTGCGCAAAGGCAGTGGGCATGGAAACTGCTTGCCACCTTGCCACCATGTGGTAGTTTCATGTCCGTGTAAGTATAAGATCGTGAAGTTCACGGCACCACAGCTGCGCACCCCTTCTTCGTCGTTCTTTCACGGATGCGTTCACTATCCATTATATCTATTGCTGTCCTGCTGGCCTTGACAGCTGCATTACCACACCCTGGTCCTCTGAGGATCCCGATTCGCAAGAGGTCGACCCTAGCAAGGGATGGGATAGTCAACCTTGACGCCGCTCGCTCCCATATTGCGTATTCCGAACAGTAGGCAATGTTCGATCACCCACTGTATCTCCTCCATCTTATCTGTAATGACCAGAAAATACTTGGGTGGTGCTGCTGCGTTGGAGCACCGCACCGGTGCACTTTCGCGCTCTTCGCGTAGTCATGCTCTCACTCGACGTGCTGTGAGTGCCGATTCACTCTCGGATGACGGGAACGAAATGTGGTACGGTACGATTTCTGTGGGTTCGCCTGCTGTCGAATACAAGGGTGAGCTGCTCGTCCATGTCATTATGCAATGCGTCATTCATTGTCATGCAGTGCTTTTTGATACCGGGTCCGCGGATTTGTTCCTTCCTGCGTCAAACTGTGACTCGACGTGTGACGGGCACACGCTCTACAATCCAAATGCGAGCTCCTCTGCTGTCGATTTGAGTCAAAGCTTTTCCCTCGCATACGGTGATGGTTCCACGGTCTCTGGCGAACAGTACACAGACACGGTTACCATCGGGAGTTTCGTGGTGCGTTATTTCGATACTATGACACATTTGAGATCTCTGACGATCTCACAGGCCAAAAACCAAACCTTTGGAGCAGCTACACAATATTCCACAGGTTTCCAAATCGCGAATTTCCCATCGGATGGCTTGATGGGCATGGCGTTTGCAGAGCTCTCCGTATTTCAAGGCAGTCCAGTTGTTCAGACGCTCATCGCAGATGGACAACTTTCCGATTCCGTTTTTGCTTTCAATTTAGCCTCATCGGGGTCTGAGTTGCGCATTGGAGGCGTCGACACGTCTCAGTACACAGGCTCTTTCACCTACGCACCCGTCACTCAGCAGGTTAGAGTTTGTCTGGACTGTCACCATGTCGAGTACTGACGTGTGAGGTTCAGGGATTCTGGCAACTCAACCTAGATTCTATTAATGCCAACAGTCAAGCGATCAGCAAGAACGTTACCGTAATCGTGGACACGGGAACGACACTCATCCTAGGGGACACTTTAACCGTCGGTCAGTTCTACGGTGCTCTCAACGCTACGGACGTGGGAAGCGGATTTTACACAAGTAAGTTCGCACGCACCCCACCGCTTATTTATCTTACCCTGTGTTCTCAGTGCCTTGCGATGCAATGCCAAACGTCAGTATCACCATCGGGGGCAAGTCCTTTCCCATCTCCGCCGAGACGTTCAACCTTGGGTCATACAACTCTTCTGGGAGTAGTTGTATTGGTGCCATAGCAGCCACAGGTAGTCTTGGAGGTATGTCGGTGTCTGTGGTTGGTGCATTTTCTGACGCTCGTCCTGATTAGACACTTGGATTTTGGGTGACGTATTTCTGCGAAACGTCTATTCCGTGTTCGACATCGGTCAGCTACGAGTCGGCTTTGCTGACCTTGCATGACGCCTTCCCTCCCTTGAAGACTTGATGGTTCACCTATCGAGACGGACTCGGGTAGTGGGTGCGCGATTTTGGATAGTGATGAATATTTCCAAACCCTTATCTCATATATTAACCTAACTTCCCGCGATGTTTACCAAAGACAATATTAGCACGCAATCAAGTCACCTGAGTTGCATATTTGTATTATTTACATTACGAATAGAGAGCAATGGACGTTGATGATCACTGGCATGTCCACCCCATCCACGAAGACATTAGATCACATTGTACATCTTACGCCACCTGGCACGGTCGACCGGGTATCACAGCAGTTCAGAGATTTGGGTTTCAAGTTGGTGCCTCTATTCCATGGACTGTCTTGGCGAAATGACTTTGACCCCCCTTCCAGCGTCATCGCCGGGGGAACCCATGCAGGAGGACTCTCAGCAAACGCGCTCGTGGTAGGGACCACGTCTATCAATCAATCACCATCCCTACTAACCACCGAATCATCCATCACCACCCAACGACCCGTCTAGATCCTCAACGACGGCGTCTATCTCGAACTCATCTCGTTCACCCACCCCGCCTCCCACTACCCACCCGGCTCGCCCGATCGTCAACGACGCGATACCAATCCCTGGGCCCATAAAGACCCCGGATGGATCGACTTTGCCTTCCTCGGTTCCTCCACCACATCGATCGCGCATCTCATCAACGCACGCGCGGAGCGGGACGGGAGCGGGGTCCGCTACACCCCAGAGACGCACGGCGGTCGGACGCGCGGAGACGGGCGGGTGTTGAGGTGGGTCATTAGCGCTACGGAGGACGATCGGCTCCGGGGGTTTCTCCCGTTTTTTTGTGGGGACGTGACGCCCCGACAATGGAGGGTGAGTTTATCTTTTTTTTCTTCCCACTCTTCCCCCCGCCCCCCTTTTTTTTTCAAACGGCACATCGACGGGCAACACTGACCGGTGCGCATGTGTGAAATTCGTTACACAGGTCCCTGTCGAGCCCCCCTCGAATGCGGTCCATCCTTCGGGCGTACAGGGGATCGCGTACGTCCGTCTACTCGCGGAACAGGAATCCCTCGCGGACGTCTCTGCGCAGCTCACATCGGTCGTCGGGGAGCCTCCACGATCGAAAACAGTGCGGTCAGAGTACGAATGGACGTTGGAAGTCCCGTCGGGCACATCGAGTGCTGAAAGACCGCGTCTGGTACTGAGTGCGCCGACGAACGACGAAGAACGAGGTCATCTGGCGACAAAAGGCCCAGGTATCTTTGAGGTCGGGTTTTCGGTAGGGCAGGACGGGGTTGAGAGGGAGTCAAGGACGCCGTACGGCAAGATTGTTTGGTTGAGGTCTCCTCGAACCGTCTTGTAATAATGTGGTTGTAGTGTATTACGGACTCGAATGACCGTTAGAATCGAGCCGGATTGAAGGAACAGGGAAAAAAGAAATGCAAAAGAAAATGACCGCCGCAGGGGTCGAACCTGCAATCTCCTGATTACGTAGGATCGTAGTCAGACGCGATGCCATTTCGCCAGGCAGCCGATGTTACGCAAAGAAGCGATCTTTCCTATCGACCATCGTACACCGTAGTACTATCCAATTCCAAGATGATAGTCTATTAGTCTCCTGCTTCGTGACACAGAGGGAATAAGCAACGTCATTATCGGTACTACCAGTATTATGCCCCACATATTGTTCAGACCATCTCCTATTGATCCCGGACTACTCGCGGATGATAGATCCGTCTGCTATAAAATACACTAGTTAGTACTAAGTAGTCACTAAAGTACGATACGAAAGTTCGAAGTAGTCCGTGAATAGGCCTTACAGTAAGTTGTGGCTATATATACCAGTACAATGTTCTAAATGCTTCGCGTTCAGACCATTACCATCCACCGCAGACCACTCGCGATCAAGATGATGCATCCACCTGCACGACTCGGTCCGTTGTTCTTACCACGGTCCTATTTCGATTCCCATGCTTCAGATACTGGATCGACGAGCACCGGTAAACGTGGGTTCCGACGGGCTAGGTACTACTCCCACAGCAAAGCGAAGAGGCGACAACACAGCCGGAGGAGGGCGAGGAGCGTTATTCCTCGCGATGGCGATGCGAACGAGGACCGTGTAAAAGGTGATGGATATGGTGGGCGTCATCTAGCAATCGCGTCAGCGAGGTCATGACGTGATCCAAGTTTAGGAACCGAAGGCGGGATAGACGAACCATGTCCAGCACGATGAACTGCCCAGTGTTCTGGTAAGCGTAGCACACGAGGAGAGCAAAGAGCGTGAGCGTATATAAAAGTGCCGAGTCTATGAGAACGCGGAACAGCAGCTTCGCCTCAACGCCGGACCGAGAAAGCACCCGGACTACTCCTGGCACATTTCGATCCGCCGTCCAGATACGATAGGCTAACAGAGCTGTTGATGACAACGTTACACGGCTGACTAGATGGAGAGCGTGATCAGCTTACCAGAACTGAGTGCATTCGTCGCCATTGTTAAAACATAGAAAGGAATGACCCAATTACCATTAAAGTTTAACAGTAAAACATCCCCTATGTCCGTTGCATGCATCACACGGTAGATAATCCCTACGGACATCACTGGTCACGCTGATTTAGGACTGCACGATGAATAACACATGTACAACACACCAAAAGTAGCACACCACAGCGCCACAGGTAGCAAGATGATCGTGAAGCGATGCCAAACGACATAACAACGATATATCTGTATTCAAGCACCTTGAGATTGAGAGATTCATGACCAGTGATCACAGGAACCCACCACAACCGCATCACCCAGCAGTGTCTGTAAAACGTACACGACACACTTGATGAGAAACGTTGGTTGTGTCACATCAGCAAAGAAATCCGTCGGACCCCCCGGAGAGATATCGGCCTCGGTGATGAACCCATCTATGAGTCGTTGGATATCAACCGTTACGTGCTTGGGTACGACGTTAACCTACTGAATTAAACTTGAATGGAGACTCACAATCGTGCTCAGAATCGTCAAGATCGAGGCGACCAGCACCATCGACCAATTAATTTCAGTCTTGGGACGCCCGTGGGTTAGTGCCCACACGGTACCGCCAAACATTACTAACGAAATACCTATCGCACCGGGGTCGGGTTGTCAGTCAAACGAGGAGAAACAGCAACTGGTCTAGAGAGTTCACCATAAAGAATACACTCTATTGAAGTGGAAAGTAAAGTAACAAGAGCGAGTCCGATCCCCCAAGGGGACGCCATTATGGAGGGGACTTGGCCTGAGGGGAATGAGTGATATTGCAGCGCTATCCTCCGGGCTGGACGACATTATAAACAAACTGGAACACAAACGCGTGCGACCAACACGGGGAGGTGCTACGAGTCGTCGAGCACGGCTCCGACTTAGAGCGCCTGGGAGAACTGGCTCGTTACGAGGTACATATTTACGTACCCACCTCGACCCTGTGCTCTGGACCGCCACCAACAGCGAACACATGGCATTGGCATCTTTTGAGCACTGCAGTCATTGCAATGCTGCGGAGCCCCGACACAGGTGACTTGATGACACCAGTGTAGTAAAGTTAGGACACGGCACTCCGACCACATCTAAAATTGTCCGGTCCGGGGCCACTGTCAAGCTGCCATTACAATCCAGGCTAGAATCGGACCCAATACACACGTCCGAGTCAGTCGCGGCGTCGCAATGACTAGCCGACTCAGAGTAGGAGGGGCGCGCGTTCCAGAAATGATTCAACGAACTGCGCCATTGAATATTACTGTACTTACTACATATTCTGAGCGTTCTCGAGGAGCTCGCATTGGGTCTCGGAGACCCGTGCACACTATCCAATATTGGATCCATACGTGTCGACTGTGTCTAAACCATTTTGAACTTTCCCACCACTTTGCTTGCTGCACAGCCTGCGCTAATTGGAGTCTCGTCCATTTACTGGCATTGTATCACAGATCTTTCATCCTGTAGTAAACGCTTCATCATACACGACTCTTGGTATTACAATCGTCAACTGGAATCATGAACCTGAGCGAACCGTCAAAGCACGCGTGCTTTTACAACACCGTCACATTTCGCGTACGGTCCTTTTCCTCCCTCCTCATCGGAATTGATGGAGAAAAAAAATCAGGTAGAGGACTGTCTATTCAAAGTCCCACGCGAGCCATTCGAAACCGAGTCCGTCGCCTTCGGGGACATGTTCTGCCTCCCCAAAGGAGACCTCCAAAACGAAGAAGGCAAGCACGATGACGACCCCATTCACCTGAACGGGATCGACAAGGACGAGTTTGAGTACCTCTTGAGCGTCCTTTTTTATAGGCAAGTTCATCACAGTGCGCGGGGATCATTCGATCGCCATTGCTGACGAGCGTCTGCTTCCATGGATATGGATATCGACATCGACATCGACAGAGCCTACTCCAAGTGCCAGAAACCGTTGCCAGAGACCGACGCTCAATGGACGTCCGTCCTCAAACTCGCCATCCTCTGGGGATTTGACACCATCCGCAAGGTCGCGCTCCATCACCTCCGGAGATTGTCAGCCGTGGACAGGGTTCGCCTCGGAAACGATTTCGACCTTGACTTTGAGTCTTGGTCGTTGCCTGCCATGCACGAGATCGTGCGACGGCGCGAACCGCTCAGTGTCGAAGAGGCCCAGCACATGGGTCTCGAGACAACAGTCAAGCTCGCTTCCGCGCGCGAGTGCGTTTCATGTGATCGTATTAACGCCATTCGGAGACCCAACGTTGAGGAGGTCGACTTCTCGCGAATCCTCCGGAAAATCTTTCAAACATCTTCAGGTTGATTGTTAGTAGTTGAAGAAACATGATCTGTCACGCAAATATGTAACATCCAGACACATCTGAAGTGTATCGTACGGTGCCGAGAATACGTAGCAATAGGAGATGAAACCCGTGAACAATTAAAAAAAAGGACGGAAACTTGACCGTAGATGTAGGGAAGCAAAGTGTTCATGCATTCTCGCTTCGTGTGTCAAAAACAAATATACGTATATACTTAAGATACCTGACTGCTGTTGTGATATCGCCCACATGTTCTCGTCGGAATTATTGCTCCCACCCCCACCTTCTGTAAACCGGCCTGGGTACAGGCTGGATCGAGTTGCTTTGGGAGCGTCGCACATACCTTCTCGTCCGAATTAGAATTACCGCCGCGATCCACCTTCCATAGATCGTAGCGGCGCGCACGCGCCAAATCCCACTCCAGGGAAAAGACATGCTGTTGGCCCATTTTGCCCAAAACATGGTCGGACGCGTTACTGTATTTCAAGACATTGTACACATCATGCAATACTCCTCTCGTATCTGCTTGGTTTGCAGTACCACCATAGGCGAAAGTGTATGTGTCCCATATGTTTTAAATGTCACTGTTGGCAATGTTTGGCATTGCATGTTTATGTCTTGGAGAGTTGGCTGCCACTATCCAATACTGAGTCAGTGCATGAAAAAGGCTGATGCTGGCCCAGCAGGTTTCGAACCTGGGCCCGGGTCGAAGAGGAACAGATTTCTGGTCTGTTGCCCTAACCACTCGGCTATCCTGCCATACTTGGCATAAGTACTGCTGACACAAACAGCAGTGGCCAGCACGGCATGCATGAGCATCGCAGCGGCGAGAAAACAGTTTCAAAGATGAAGTTTGGTAACTTGAGACGTTACAGCGGCCAAGGCAACATTTGTCGCATGGAGTTGTATGAAAAGGTTTGATACCAGCAGGGCATGAACCTGCACCATGATCAGAGAGGACCGGATCTAAGACTCAAGAGTCTCTTGTAACATATATATACAGTACTGCACGGAGTACGTATCATGCACTGAACACTCTTCCCCGAGTCGTCGTATAACCCCCACAGCTACCAAGAAGGCCCCACAGGTGACGGAAACGAGCGGGACGATGCGAACCGGTGGTGATGACAGCGAGGACGAGGACGAATAGGCCATTGCATCGATGTCGCGTGTGGAGGGAAGGCGGGCGAAAAACGAGGCATGCGCGAGGCGCGTCGTCGTCGCTGGATGCAAGTGCATGAGCATGCGTGCGCACCGTGACACAGACATTACTGCCCAACTTGAAGTTACTGTCTGCGTACAGCCGCGTACTTGCGCGCATGCAGATGTAATGGTGCAGGGTGTGGCATGGCCGTGGTGGGCCTTGAGGTATCGTCCTATGAGAATTTCATTTCATATTTCGTGTCGGGGAGTGATGAACGTTGAACTTGTAAAATATCCTTCTGCTCGCAAGAATGAGTGGCCAAACAAACAACCCGGAATCGACTGTACAGCTATTACACCACCCTCGAGGTGAGAAGTTCACACGCTACCGGTCAGTTTGTAGGTAACTTTGAATTCTGGCAGGCAAGAACCCTCTCCCACTAATCGTGGGAGTCGGGGATGCTTTCAGTCCCCAACTTCGTCGTGTTTACCGTCATGATCAGCAGACAGCTCGTAGAACTCACGCAAAACGTCGCCAAGAGTGTTATAGGCGGAGACAAGCTTCAGCTATTAATCGAGGGCAACCTGGTACTCGTGACTCTACGCACGTCATTCAATGATGCCCATTCACCAATACAGCACTATATAGTTATCGGGAATTCATCACAGCTCAACAATTTCGCGCGTGAACAAACAGCCAAGTGTTAGCAATACTGAGAAAAGTTTGTCTCAGGGTGACTGGCGGTGGAAGATGAGGAAGGAACACCTGCCGTTGTACCAAATCTCTCAGCCAACCACTGGAGAACACGCCTGATGATTGAGGCGTTCCGCTCTCGCACCTCCTCCAACGTTTCTCGTATTCGGGCGTCTAACTGGTCAAGGTCCTTTTGTAAGTCCTGGATATCTTCCTCTGTGGTTGCTTGAGCTAAGAGGTCCTGAAGCACTTCCCTTCGCTTCGAAAGGAGTACTTGCAACTGACTATATGATGCCCTCCCAGTCTCGGGTTCGTTTGAACGTCTCGCTCGATCTTCGAGCTCTTCCTGGAGTCGACGTGCTTCACCTCCCATGAGCTCGCTCACGATATCCCAGGCGGAAGAGCGCTGGTTTTCGAGCCGTTTGAAGAGCGCGCGAACGTTTTGTTTTTCAAATTCTTCTTTCAGAAACCTCTCTCGCATCCCTGCTTCCGCTGTATCGTCTGCGTCTACCTCGTCCCACATGGTTGTCACCAGACATATTTGACGCACAACCACACCGTTACAACGCTTACGAAGCGTTTCAATATGTTCATGCGGAGAGCCTCGAATGCGATTGTTGATGATACGATGCAGGTAGATAATCCCTATTTCGGTGTTGAATTGATAGCTTTGCACACGTCAGAACATCGATAGCCAAGATTCCTACAGTAGCGAATGATCACATACTGATCGTCTAACCATCTGGCTACAAGCGCGAATATCTCTGCATCTTGCAATTTGATGTTATCGAGTCCTGGAGTGTCAATGAAGTCCAGACGTTGACCGTCACGTTCTATCGTGTGGGAAGTGGGACTTGTAGTGTCAGTATTCAGATCAGCTGTCCCCCTATCTCCCGATGTCTCATCCAGGGCTCTGATAAACTGATAGGTCTCGAAATGAGACTCGAACGTTAAGAAGTTCTGGACTCACACTAGTCTTTCCAGATCCTGTAGGTCCTATCACACTATTGCAAAACTTGTTCAGTGTATTGACAAGGTCCCCGGATGACTCACTCACAGGAATATCGTGCGATCCAAGGTGCGATGGTTGGAAGCGGGATGGTCTAAGTTGTTGATATAAGGTAAGAGTGCAGAGGCAAAATGGTCAATGGCACGCACCCCGGACGAGTTCGCCGACGGCATCCCAGGCGGAAGAAGGCTGGTTGTCGAGCCGTTTGAAGAGCGCACGAACGTTTTGTTTTTCAAATTCTTCCTTCAGAAACCTCTCTCGCATCTCTGCATCTCTATCGTTTTCGCCGACCTCGTTCCACATGGTTGTCACCAGACATATTTGACGCACGGCCACATCGTTACAACGCTTACGAAGCGTTTCAATATGTTCATATGGAGAGCCTCGAATGCGATTGTTGATGATGCGATGGAGGTAGATGATCCCTATTTCGGGGTTGGGTTGATAGCTTTGCACATGTCAGAACATCGATAGCCAGGATTCCTACTAGCGAACGATCACATACTGATCGCCTAACCATCTGGCTACAAGCGTGAATATCCTTGCATCTGGAAATTTGGTGTTATCGAGTCCTGGAGTGTCAATGAAGTCCAGACGTCGACCATCACGTTCTATCGTGTGGGAAGTGAGACTTGCGGTGTCAGTATTCAGATGAGCTATCCTCCCTTCTCCCGATGTCTTAGTAGCCAGGGCTTCGATAAACTGATAGCTTTCGAAACGAGGATCAATCGTCAAGAAGTTCTGGACTCACACTAGTCTTTCCAGATCCTGTAGGTCCTATCACACTGTTGACACTGTTCATTTATGTCGAGTGACCGTTGAATAATGGTACACACACGAATATCATACCGGAGTGCAGGCTATCGTTTCTGAGTGTCAAAGGCCGGAAGCGGTAATGGACGGTGCACCAGCCAGGCGTATTTCATACCCATTGCAAATAGTATGTTATTATATTTTCCACAAAGCGGCGAGCCCTCTCGAACTGAAAAAGTTTTAGATCGACACATCAACTACAGCGGTGGTACAGGGTCTACAGAATATAATCGCAGGCACGAAAACGAGATTGGCCGAAGGCTATGGCTGTGTTGGTAGAAGATCTGGAATAGACGGTCGATCGTGATGCCGAGTACCAAAAACTAACAAGATGTAGGGACTAACGTGTGTACAATCAATAATCAATTAATCAAGCTTGACAGCTTGCTGTAAAAAGTTATGGTCCATCAGACTTTCCACGCAAGCGAGGCAGCGAACCGGACTTACTGCGCGGGATTTTCGTCCAGACAGCCAGAGGAGAATACGCCTGGTGAGTGGGATCTTCATTACCCTCATCTCGTCGAACGTCTTCTGTAACTGTGCGTTTATTTTCTCGTATTCCTCCTGCAGGCTCCTTGCCAGATTCGGATCGTTCGCTAGTTTTGCCTCATCCGCAAGACCCTTAAGCGTCTTCTTCTGCTCTTCAAGGAGTTTCTGGACTCGAGAGTATAGAATCTTGCCTGCCTCTGTCTCGCTGAGACGCTTGTGCTGTTCGACAAGCTCTTCCTGCAGAAGTAGCTCTTCTCCATTGTTTCCAAGGTCTGCGAGCTGGCGTACGATACCCAATGCACAAGGTTGCGTGTTGTCGAACCGTTTAGCAAGGGCGCCTTCATTCAGCAGTTTCGGCCAGAACTCGTCTCTGAGCTGGGTTTCCCTACTTTGTGCCACTGCTTGGTCCTTTGCTTTGTCCCACATGGTTGTGACCAGACGCGCCCGATGTAGAGGTATATTGCCGCAAAGCCGGCCAAACATTTGGAGATTCTTGTAAACAGAACCAGACACACGATTGTCGGTGATTCGGTGGAGGTAAATAATCCCAGCGGCTTTAAGCGTAGCGCCATCCGGATACCTTTTTATATGTTAAAGGGGACGAAAAGTGTTCAGAATATGACCTACTTCTGCGTGAGCCAGTTGGCAACTAGCCTTAAAATCTCGGAATCTGGCCGATAGGTATCGTCGAATCCGGGCGTGTCGACCAACACAAGACGGCGACCATTGTCCGAGATACAGTGTGGCGTGACAGCCTGAGTATCGGACCTGAGGTTAGCTGCTGTACGCTGCTCGGCTTTGCCCATGAGGATGTTGATGAACTGAACATTCAAGTTAACATGCGAATTCGACGTCAAGAGGACTACGGACCCACTCACATTACTCTTCCCGGATCCCGTTGGCCCCATAATCCTGTTTTGTAGAACTGCTTCAGTATGGGGACGATAATCCTGGACGAGGATACTCACACAATGATAAAGTCGTTTGGATTTGCCTTGAAGCGGTCCTTGGTCATGATGCGTTTGGCAAAGTTGTCGACAACGAACGTTGCCAGGTGGGAGAAGGTAGAATGGGAACTGCGTGTTCTCCAAAGTTGTACAATTTAGGCAACCTCTCACGTTTGTTCGTGCCCTCGCTTGGTCCAAGCCTCGTTCGTGACGTATGGAATGGTGCTTCGGATTCCGTTCCCATTGACGTATTCGAACTTGCTAATCGTGCAAACACGTGTTCATACAACTGCAAGCCGAGCCCCGTTCCTTTGGCGTGTGGTGCCCTGAGATGGCTGTTGGGCACAGGGCTGAAGGAGACCTCCGAACCCCAACTTCGACGATTTCGGCCGGAATTCTTAGTAGATAGTGTTCTAACAATTTGAAAGGAACGTTGTTCCTCTTAAGTGATGGTCAGGGAGAAATGGGTATCTTTTACTCACTTTCAAATTATTAAGCGCCATACTATCAAGTGCGTGTACAGTACAGCCTGGACCGCGTGTACGTGACACGACTTAGTGAGGATGCGGCCTAACATTGCAAGGGGCTTAACATTAATTTATCTGGCCGCCGTTCTGCGGAAGAATTTCATTGAACTGGGATAATGATTGTTGGAGCGATTGAAGCTCCAACATGAATTGCGACGACTTGGAGAAGGCTAGCGGTGAAAAAATCAGTAATAAATTGTGGCTTGGAGCCTCGGAGGCGTGTGGAGAATAATGATGGTAAGTCTTGTATAGAAAACTCCAGTGAGAGCTTATCGTATTGATTGATGGGATACGATACATAATCAGATCGATCAACTTCGGGCAGGACGCGAACACGAGTTGACCATAAGCTGATATGCATGTCATATTGGCATGTAAATGCTGCATGGAAACAGCACCGTGACAGCGAGCCAAAGGGTTTGTTGAGAGTGGAGCCGGGTCCAGGATAATGTAAAGTGGAGAGAAGTCCAAATGGGGTCCGGCGGACCCTTCCGATACATATGACTTTGTCGACGTCCGCAATCTCGACCGCATTGTAAACACAAAACATCAACAAAAATGCAGAAAAGACCCAAGTTTGGCCCACATACATGCGAAGAGCAGTAGTGTGAGCTTATAGCCTTACATCATATGTATCGCTGACTGGTAGGACTCCTGGCCAGTAAGACGTCGAGTTCAACGGCGGGCTTCCTCGAATATCTGACTACAGGGTTCATGCTTCTCCTCTTGGCAACCATCCTCCATACGCATTTATTTTATGGTGAAACTCAAGTTTTTTCCTAAAGGAGTGTCACAAAGCAAGGGCCAAGGACTCGGTCTTTGCGTACAGCACATGGCTTCCCGCTGGCCCGGGTGAGGCAGGTGCTTATCAGCCCATCAAATGTCTGACGTTGGGCGCACGCAGTTCATGAATTAAACTGAAGGCGCTCATGAGCTGTGGTTCCACGATCGTAACTTGACGCTTGAGCGGCTAGTGGTCAGTATTGTGCCCATCGAGTCTTTTTAGCTCGGATTTGTTCCCCTCGTTCAGAAACCATCGTCACCTGATATCAGTACTCGAAGCTCTCCTACGCCTTCCCGCGTCATCCATTCTGACTAGAAATTAGAGATGGTTTCTGGCAGGCGCTGGATCCCTTCATCGAAATCCAGAAGCAACCCCACACCCCAAACCCTTCCTACGTCAAGCGACTATCACTGTTCTATCGACCGGGATGACATAGTAATCGCGTATGTTTTCTTAGAGTTAAAATTTATTTCGCTTATCATGCATTCCATTAGGGTGATGGGACCCACAGGAGCGGGAAAGAGTTCAGTGAGTTACTCGTTACCAGACTCTACACTCCCTTGAGATTGAGACCTTCATAGTTCGTGAACAAAGTGGCTGGGAGGGAGGAGGCCGCAGTAGGCTACGGCTTGACATCCACGACACGAGTGTTGCAGCCCGTCCGAGTCCGATGTCCCCATCCTAACGGTCGTCAGAATATTGTCTTAGTAGACACTCCCGGATTCGACGACACACACCTTTCCGACACCCAGATTCTAAGAATCATAGCCAATTGGCTGAAGAGCACGTGAGTTGACCTGCGCGGACTGAACTTCACCTAACTCGATAATCACAGGTACCAGAACAAGATCAAGCTCGCGGGTCTTCTGTACCTCCACCGCATCTCAGACGTGAGATTGGCGGGAACCCCTCTCAGAAATTTGAACGTATTTCAGGATTTGTGCGGTACAGAGAATCTGAAGAATGTTGTTCTCGTCACAACGATGTGGGACGAGGTTGAGGACCAGTCAGTTGGTTCCAAGAGAGAAGAGGAGCTTCTCTCGAGCTTCTGGAACGGTATTATAGACCACGGTTCGTGTACCCGTCGTTTCCAAGGAACCCACGAATCAGCTTGGGGGATCATCAATCACTTGGACTTGGAGGGATCTCGCGAGGGGCGCGCTCCACTGCAAATCCAGCGGGAAATGGTTGACCAAGAATTGCCGCTTCACGAAACAGCCGCAGGAAAAACCTTGCTCCGTGCCCTTGTCCAACTTGTAGGGGAATTTAAAAAATCCTGGGCAAAGATGCGTGACGGGGTTCGTCGGGCAACCGGCTCAAAGAAGCCCACCCTTGGCGTTCGGCGGAATGCCATCCTCAGCAGGTCCTCCACACTCAGGTCTTCTCAAACTAGCTGGTCTGTGGTTTCGCCAACGGATACTGCAAGTATCGCCTCCCGTGACTCCGCATCTCTGCCCAGCCCAGCTGGGACCACTTCTTCGGGTTGTACTGCCAATGGTCGCCGAGATGCACTCTTAGCTACGATCGCAGGTCTCAGGCTCGCCCATCAAGTGGCGGACATGGCATCTATCCCCGTTGTCCGAGGAACAATTGGGACGGTCTTGAAAATAGCTCAAATGATCGAGGTCGGTACTCTACCATTGATAACCGGGTGTCGTACTTATGGGTTTCTAAGGGAATGGGTGGCACACATCATGCGATTACCCAAGTAGTGGAGAATTCCGGATGGCTGCTAGACGAGATTGCACAATATGCAGCGAAATCCCAGCTGTCCATGGATATGAAGAAAACACTGCGCGCTTTTCAAAGGTGTGTCATCTCGAATGACTGCAACTAAGGGGATAATTATGACCACTTTAGGGAGCTCAACAAACTTCAAAAGGTCATGACGAAGATTGAGGAAAGGGGCCACGTTGCTCGCTTCTTCCTGCAGGATACGGATCTCCAGGTGATCACGGCGTGCACCACTTCGATCAAGGAGATCTATGATAAGCTTGAAGTACGATCATCTTAAACAACTGGTCCTCCTTTTGATGGCGTAGGACAGGTTAAGCTTGCCATGGACAATCGTCAGGCTATCGCACGTCTCGAAGATCAGTTGATGGCGCTTTGTAACAGCGCAGCATTGGTGTGCCCATTTCCTAGATTCACTGGACAATTTTTTCATCTCTGTGGCAGCGGCAATGCGAATGTCATGGAATGTTAGTCGTTCGTGAAGAATCACAGGAAAACGGACAGCACTCCGCGACCACAAGTCAATCCTCATGATTACCAGTGATCCACGTGCTTCCGGGTCGTGGAGCCCATGCCCTTGAGATATCAGAGGTGCTGGTCGCCAGAGCAGGTCGCTTTGACGCTATGATGCCCATAATTTTCATGCGCATAATTCCGATTTCGAACATGCAACACTAAAGCTTGTATTCTACTACATACGGAGTCCCGTCATTCATAATCATTGCAGTTGCCAGTGACAACGACCGTGGTTCCAAACACTGAGTATCCTGATCCATCGTGGTCAGTGTCGAAAGAGCTCTTCTATAGCTGTCCACGCTACTTCGGGATCTCCCTCGAAACGTCTCTGGTGTATTGAGGGCTTCCATCTGGATTTCCCTAGGGAGGCCATCTCGGTACAAAGCTTGGATCTGCGCTCCGTAATCTTCGACTCGGAGATGTTGCTCGAAGTTGTGTCATAGCTCATGATAATGTGTACTCGCTGCGGGGGGTGGCCGTCACCGATCCGAGGAATGGTGCCAGAGAACTCCTTGAGGTGGTTTCGCATCAATTCGTGTGCAGGATCGGTTTCGACTCGATGCATGTAAATCACCCCGTCAGACCGGGGCTGATATCTGATGGAGTATCGGCTTCATATCGCGAGGAGGCAGGGGAAGTCTTACTCTGTCCGGCTGAGCCATCTTTTAATCTCCTTCTTTGCATCAGGATGGTCGTATCCAGTGAGGAAAGAAGGGGTGTCGACGAATACGATACTCTTCACCCCTTCTTGCAGCTCCGTCTTTGCTTCGTCAGTCAGTTCACATCGAATCGCTTGAACTTCTCCAGTGAATGGATGCGAGCCTCTGCTGACTCTGACTAAATCACTCTTCGTTGCTGCCTTGGTGAACTGGGGTGGCGCTGAGACGAAACCAGATTCACGGAGAATGAGCCTACGCACGCACCCAACTTTTGCCTGATCCTGTAGGCCCCACTACACTGTTTGACGACTGATTGTCAGGGATGAATGGAAACCATGATGACTCTTGAACGTACAATACCACGAGATCATCTTTAGATATAGATGAGGTCTGGGCAGAGGAGTCCGGCTTGATTTTGTCCCACAAATTAGCAAGCATGTGGGTGAAATCGTATATCTTTGGCATGCTCTGAAAGTGTATTAAAGGACTCTGGAATTTGCTGTACAGAGCGTAAGTGGGATTGGACGTGGAGAGAATGGAGGGAGTTAGTATCCTGTGGCCTAAGCTGACTGCGCGTTTATGAGGTGGGGGTCGAAACGACGACGTATTATGTAGCCAAGTATCTCGCCCTCTGAACTGGCACGACGTCGGACATTCAGGATGTATATATAGCACCAATATCGTCAGTTTCGACCGTACACTAATGTGTATAGTAGTGACTCGTATCCCCACTGGCAGTAGCACAATCAGTCATCTCTGCCGACTCGGATCTCTTTGGTTAGGCGGAGTTGTGAAAAGCTTCACAACAGCGTTCCAAGCTTCATCTGTATTGTCCTGTTGGAAACACTCATGATGGTAGGAAGCACCCCATTCCAACATCCGCCCCTGAAACAAACTCGAGCGTAGTTCATTAAACTGGTTCTGGAACATAACTTTGCGGAGTTTAATCTTCTCTTGCGCGATCGGGTTCTCCACAGAGTGGTGTGTAAGGACGCCATGTAATCGCATAGGGGGAGTGGACGGGAAATCCCCTGGAAAAGTTGAGGCGAAAGAATTCAAGTGCTCTTGGATGGGATAGGAATTAGGGATGTTCGCGACTCTATCCACGTATATGGTCCCGAGACGAGTAGACTGGGATCTGAACAGATAGGTTGTCGGTTATCGTCATGTTCAGGAAGCCGAGACCTTACCTTGACTCTCTCAACCAACTAGTCGTATTCTTCTCCATTTCTGACTCTTTTTCAGGGTCAGCGAGAAAGGATGGCGTGTCTATGAATACGATGTGATTGTATTCCGAGACCCGCAAAGCATTTTTTGCTCTCCCACTGAGCTCGCATCTGATTGCCTGTACTTTCGTCTCACTGGATCGAAGCTCTCTGCTAGCTTTGACGAGATCGCACTTTGTCACTTCTTGTGCGAACTGCGAGGGCACACCGAAGCTCGACTATAACCTGACGAAGAGAAAGAGGAAGGTCGTACCCAACTCTTTCCGCCTCCCGCAGGACCCACTATACTAGATGACAGATAGCAAGTCAGTATGGAATAAGAATAAATACTTTCCAGAAAACACACAATACCACTAAATCATCGGCGTTCAGTTCGAATGTTATACCAAGTACGCGCTTGCACCAACTCAGCAACCCCATGTTGTTGGAATCTTGATGAGGTCCGTCGCAAGGGTCGTATCTACTGACCAAGGAGTGGAAATCCGGGGGGGGAGGGGGGGGGGGTATGGGCGGTGATGAGATTGTATGGTCACAGTGCCCCACCACGTTACTTGAGTCAGGCCATCCCGTCATCTCAATGTTAACAATTTGTTTTAATAACCACCAGGATGCTGGTCATCATTCCAGAACCGCGGGTAGGGTTTATTATGATAGGATGAGCGAAGCTTAGCCACCCCACAATCATGTCCAGAAGAAAGGGATATGCACGGCCGCATAGCCTACAACGCGTTACACACGACAAGTACTTACGTAATATCACTTCCTATGTGCAATTTAGTACGGACTAAATACGTCTTTCGGTCTGGCCAGCAAGGTGGTAGGTCAACTTTGTGCCTTCAAGCTTTCAAGGGTCGGGATTGCAACTAGATAATAAGTTCTGGGATATACCCGCGTCAATCCCACAGTTGAATTGCGTCGGCTGTGGATCAACTCTGCGAGTTATGAATCACTCGAGGCTGCCTCATGTTCTACCTCGATTCACTTAGCACGCCGCTTCAGGGCCCTTACTTCTGACCTCAAGATGGTTTTCGTCGTAGGCCTAATCCCTGCCAGCGCTATTCAAATCTCCGGCACCATCCTCCATCGCGAAGATACACCATCAGACCACGAGGTATGCAATTGATGGATGTGTCCACACCACATCCGTCTGTCAATCCTGTCCTTGCCCTGAAGCAATTCTGCTTACCCGTTTCCCCGCTAGCCACCACAAACGAAGGAGCAGTCCATCACGAGTCCTTTGTAAGGTAGAATTGGCACTCCCGTCAGCCCATGTTTCGACTTCTGAGCAGCACTTCCATTAGCATCGAGTACAGACAAAAGCGCAATGGGAAGAGGATGGAGGAAAGTCAGTAACGTTTACCGCCACTCACCACTCTCGTCAGCAAATGCCGGTTTTTAACTCTCCCAATAGCTATTGCCAGGATCAAAGCCGACGAAAAGTGACCCAACTCCGTCGCCCGCCGAGGGAGAATCCCATCCTTCGCCTCAGACAAATACAAAGCAATACCCTCCGACAGACGAAGTACACACAAAGCCGGATCATGAACATGCTCAGGCAACCAAGGGAAGTCTTGCGACAGTGCCCCCCGCGCTTCCAACAAACGCGGAGAAACAACTTCAGACAGACAAGGAACCCGCAGAGATGGATCAAGAGCCTCAGGAGTCTTCTGTGTTGGTCTCTCCGATTCAGACCAATCGAAAGCGATACTCTATAAAGCGCCTTTTCGGCGAAGAGAACCCTCAGACAGCTCCGGGGTCTTCTCAGGTGTCCGACAATTCACCTGCGATGGTAAACATAAAGGAGCTCACAACAGATGATATCGTGATAGCGTAGGTGATGACATCTCGACGGTTAAATGGATAACTTGATATCTCATAGTGTCATGGGTCCAACAGGCTCTGGAAAGAGTACGGTGAGACGAACAGCAAGTAGCGGAATCTGGTCACTCATATGCCGTCAGTTCATACGCTGCGCAAGTGGGCATGATACTCAGGGGGTCGGCCATACGTTGAAATCATTTACAAGCCAGGTCCTTGGTATCAGATTCTGGGACGAGGAGAGTAAGCGACACGTAGTCTTGGTGGACACACCGGGCTTTGACGACACGTTTAAAACCGACCTCGACATTTTGAACATGATTTCTGATTGGCTCAACTCAAGGTAATGTATGATGTTTACTAGCCCGCGCTTCTCGCCCACATTCTTGTCCTCACAGTTATAACAATGACAAACTTCTCTCCGGGATTTTGTATCTCCATCGGATAACGGACAACCGCATGGCGGGTACGCCACTGAAGAACCTCCGC
>JBBPNO010000170.1:0-44776 GCA_038090915.1 Boletus eberwhitei
TTAAAACCCTCTTGTTCAGTCTGGGTCCTCGCCATTTGGTGAATCAGCATGACTTCGAGGTGCTGTCCGCCTGGGTTAAGATAGACCGTGTATTCAGTGGGAAACTTGGTTGTGGGTGTATTATACTTCGTTAGGGCAGGTCGACTGACCGCAAATCGTGGGAACGTTTTATTATTCACGGCCGGGCCGGTCACAGCCGTGATAATATTCCACGGCCCTCCGGGCACTCCTGGACCCGCAGCTAGTACGGTCGTCACCAAAGCCTGATTTCATCTACTGTGTTGTAGCTAAATAAAAAGCAAGGTCAGAAAAGCAAACTTTTTTTTTTTTATATTTGAGAGGAGGAGTGATTCGCGTATGAGATAGGGGCATGCAAAATCGAACTGACCTGCAGCCATGTACTGAACATTATGAGCAGGGGGCGCAGGTTCAAATTCTGATCCAGGCCACATCAGCAGTTTTCATGCACTGATTCAATATTGGATAGTGGCAGCCAACTCTCCAAGTCATATACATGCAATGCCGGACATTGCAAACAGTGACATTTGAAACATATGGGACACATACACTTTCGCCTACAGTGGTACTGCAAACCAAGCAGATACGAGAGGAGTGTTGAATGTGTACAATGTCTCAATATACAGTAACATGTCTCTAGCAGGCTGATACCAATAATCATGCAACCGGGTTTTGGTCAAATGGGCCAGCAGTATGTCTTTTCCAGGCTGGAGTCGGGGATTTGGCGCGTGCACGCCGCTACGATAAATCAATAGGGAACAGTATGTAAGCAGTTGAACTCGGACGAGCCGGACCGGTACGGTTCACATAGCACACATTATGGAAAGTGAGACCTTTCGGGTCCAGGAACCGTATCTGAGCAATATTAGAAATTCAATTGATAATCATACGTGTCATTTTCTTCGCGGCAACGGGCACGGATATCAGTAGTTACAGCCGGTGTGATATTGATTGTCGAAGGTCAGAAATGTCCGAATAAAGACCCCAGGGCCTTCTTATCACCTATCTACGCTGTATCTCCAATGCTAAACTTTCGTGTAGAACACCTCATCAACGATGTACAGTCGACTCCCTCATAACCGATATTCTCCGATAACCGATGACTTTAGTATCATTTGTGCATAGTTACAGTCGACGTCCAACGTCCAACCTTGACATCAACGGGTGTATACGGGCCGTCGTCAATTCTATCAACTCGGTTGTTAAGCGTTCATTGTCACATGCTCGCCTATTAATTTCGGCATTTCCCGGTTCGTTGTACAGTACTCTGTTCCCACGAATTATGGGTCATCTGGAACGCAAGGGAATCTCTTCACGCTCAATCTGAGTCTATGGGAAAGTTTACTTATGAAGGTTTGGTAACTATCGCGTACGTTTACTGACCCAGCTTTGTTTCTCATCCAGCTGCTGAATTGCCTGATGCAACCGCCGACTTCTGCAGTTCCCGACTTCTACTATGCCCTCTTCGCCTTTTATGAGCCTGCACTGACCATCATTGGCTTCGTTGGCACCCTCTGTGACCCCAAATCGGTAATTATCTCCTCGTCCCCTTATCATCGATACTAGCTCAATCCCCCAGGCTCATAACGCTCAAGCTCCCTGGCCAGCAGCTAGCCCCCCTCCTCCCATTCTTCCCAAGGCTTCCATCGTAACAGTCATCCAACTCGCGCACGTTTGTGCCCTCATGGGTCTCCTCGGCATCTTCATCCTCACTGCAGTCAGGAAGCACTTGGCTTCGCACCCTGCACTCCAGGAAAAGATCGTCCGATCGCTTCTGATCCCTCTGCTCATCGGAGACGTTTCACATCTCTATCTCACATTGTGGGCTTTAGGTGATGACCGGTGGGATGTCACGCAGTGGACTCCAATGCTGTGGGCGACGGTAATTACGGGGGTCACCTTGATGATACCAAGAATTATGTGGCATCTCGGTATATGGAGGTACGTAGATGCCAGGGATCGGGCTCCACACCCAGCGAGCTCTCAACCAGGCTCACAGTCGGAAAAGAGTTGAAGTTTATTCCCTCATTTAACACACATAAATTACTATACAGGAAACCCCCCACTCTTTCTTAACACCTAGTTTGCATGCTACGTGCACTGGGTATTCGCCTTTCCCTTTTGACTCGAGAAGGACGTCCATCTACATAGCACGTAGTTAATATGGACTATTCACAATGCTCGAATTGCTATGCAAACTGCTCATCGGAGCAAGCGATGTTCTGGTCGGCCTCTTCAGATTTTTCTTGTTGATCGCCAACACGTTGTTCTCCAAAGCAACAATCTGAACGTCTGTTGAGAACAAAATTCTCCGTCAATGAGACAGCTTCGCTTACGATTTCTTTGTCATCTCCGAACTTGAAGTTATCCTGAACCACAGTATCCTCATACTTCTTGATCTCATACTTGTCAAGTTGCCCCTTCTTAACCTTCTTAAAGTCCCAAGCTATCACATATTTGCCGGTCGACGTCACTATGGCATTCTCTTCTTGGCCTTCCCCTTGGTTAAACCTAGAAAGAAAGTTGATCCGTATATCAACTCACTTGCGTTCGAGATTGTACCTACCGAGCAGGGGAGAAACTGATTTCGTGATTCATATATGCAACATGTTCCGCACGTAATGTCAGTCGCCGTGGCATCGGCTTCGCCTCTGCAGGAAAACTGCGGTCAAAGCCAAGGGAGCCAGCATATCTGCCCTCGCCAATAAGAGTGTCGATAAGGAGCAAATACCCCTTTGTTGTCGCGACTATCCATCGTCCGCTGGCAGTGACATCAATACCAATGATAGGATCTCCAAGTGGTGGTAATGCTGTCTTTGCATTCTTGCCGATGGAGTCGAAGAGTCTGATGTCACCCTTCTCACTCGCGACAGCGAGTTGACCGTTGGCCGTAGTCGCAACGCCGGAAAACTTGTTCTTGCTGACGTACTGTTTATATTGACTATCGACCATTTTGTTTCCAGAGATACGCGGGTCGATGCGGAAGAGCGCGTTGTGCGACGCGCCAACAAGAGTCTGCTCTCGGGTCGTTTGGGCAAATTTGTTATCTGGCGCCATGTGGTCGACCGTGACATCATCGTGGACTTTCCACTCCTCTACGACTTTTCCACGCTCAATGTCCATGTTATACAACGAGTGAGGGTCAGAAGGGTTCATTAAGACCATCTTCGTGTCTTGATCGTGTAGCATGACCTTCCACACTGATCAGCATAATTCTACCCGTATACGTGAGAATGAAACTACCTCTCGGGGTTTGAACTCCCTCCCTTTGATGGTCGAAATCTTGCTAATGGTTGCAAAGTACTTCACTTGATTGTCACCAGTGTGAGAGAAGACGCCGATATTGTTCCCCCGCACAACGTATGAGCGGTCCCCTTTGTATCCGATCGTTAACATCGAGTTGCGCTCTCCCGAGATCCTTGGAATGGAAGATGAGTCCTCCTCTTCCTCCTCTTCCTCGCTTTGCTCTGTGACAATCAGGAACACGAAGCTACTTTCGGAGAGTAAAGGAACCACCTTCATCAGGATCGAGCTCGGACAAAACCTCCTCTTCATCTCCCTCTTCGTCTTCTACATCACGCATCTCCACATCTTCAGAGCTGGAACTCATTACATATGCTTGTTCGTCCGGCTAACAGAAGGTCAGGATATGGATATACTGTCAACTGATGCCAAGGTTGGCTTACCTTGATTTTAGTCCAAGGTACCCGATGTAGTGTTTCCCATGCTGTTTTAGTAAAGGCTACCTTGAACCTTTCGTACCCCTCTGGAGAGGTAAACTGAAACGCCCAGCTTCCGTAAGTTCCTCCAAGATTATAATTCCAAGTGAGGGAATGCGTATGTTGAGACCATCGAGGATTCATGTCGGAGGCGATCTTGTGCATGATCAGGTCGCCCTCATCGCACGTTGCGACAACCCAGTAGTTATAGTTACCGGAAGTGCGCTCAACGATTTTTGCATCAAGGACTTCGTCGTACGCAGACACAAATCCATCAGCCTCCAAGTCCCAAATGAAAAAATAGGCTTGAGCCTCAGCGATTTGTGGTAAATCTGCACCATGCGGGACAGGTTTAGATTTACCGACGGCCTTCTTCGGCGTAGAAATAACAGGTTGTTTAGCAACCGAAACATCTTCTACGGTTGCTGGATGGTTGTCCCTCCCCTTCCGAGTTACGGTAGGTTTCTCTTTGGCTTTTGCTCTAGTACTCTTTGGTGCAGGAGGCCTGGGGCGAAATGCTTGGGAAAAGATCGTGTTCGAGCAATATAATAGGGTACTCACTTCCAGATAAACTGTTCAAGTTCCGAATCACGGACGTTATCAGCACTTGTTCTGTACTTGCGCTCATACATAGCGCGGTACATGCAAGTTTCGAAGAATGCGCGTGTGGGCTCGTTCGTCTCCTCTGTCATGAGAAACTCGTAAAGTTCGTCAACATCGCCATCTAGATCACGCCACACAAAGGAGGTCTCTTGTGGAGTTTCTCCCGGACCAGGTCGGAACTCGAGCTCTTCGCTGATAAGGAAGACCTTCTCTTCGTCGGCTGGAACATGGTAAGTGGAGCTCATCAGAGATCTAATATGTCGCACTTTCGTCTTCGTCCTCTAGTAATTCTTGGTCACCCTCTTCGTATACGCGGGTGATAACAAGTTGGAAGTTGTGCTCAAGGGAGGGGACCCGTCTTATGGTAGCAATTGCCTCGTTGTAACTGCGAAACGAATATGCAACTAATGCGAGAACCGGATTGGAAACGCGAAAGCATACATGCATTCCCTAGAAGATCGCACGTTTCCTGGCCTGACGAGATACAGTTGACCCGGTTCAATTTTGACCACCTCAGCGGCATTAGGATCTTCTGAAAACATACTATGAGTTATGTGGAGGATGATCAGCATGAACTGATGCTTACGCCAGACTTTGCCTATCACTTTTTTTCTAGTGTCAGTGTGAATGTCGTGTCCGAGAGCTTATCGCAACTTACAGCTCTTGAAGATGTTCATTGTGGCAAGTCAGAAGAACGATCTTGCCTGATGTGACAGACGCGTTACGTGCTCTGTGACGCGATTGCACTCTTGCTAGACCGTCATGTCGAGTACGTCTCCTTCACACACCGCGTTCTCGTCCTGACCCATTCCACTCTGTTCAGTAAACTCCACAGCAAACTCCACGCCTCACCCCAGGAATCGCTCCATCAGCTCGACCCAGGTAAGCCCCTATGCATGCCTCTTCCGCATGTTCGCTGACATCTGAATATCTCTCAAGGACGTCACTACTTCTCCATCTTCGACAACGATATCGGAGTCCGGTGTCAGCACCAGTTTCCATCAGACGGACAACCTCGCTGTCCGCGCTCACGCATCGGCTGGATTCCTTGCCACCCGCAAGATAACCATACGGTCAGACCCCGCGCTCCTTACATGTTTTGATGCAGTAGATAAGCAGCTCTACGATCTTTGGGTTCCGAGGGCTTGATTAACATCGTCCTCTGACCTAAACAACTCGTCAATACCCACATTGTGTCTTCATCAGATCTACCCTTCTCCCAATGATCGCCTCAAGACCCAACCAAAATGTAGTTATTGCTCTTTCCACACAATGCAATCCATGTTCATAAGCGCGACTCGGAAGAGCTCAGGAAGCATTATTACTTCAGTTGCATCCGCTTGACATCCCCCAACAACACAGTAAATTTAGTTCCCTTTCAGAGGGTTGATGTTTCTGGAGAGTATACGAAAATTTGAGTCGCAATATGCCATTGCACTTTTTCCGTGCACTCCAAACCCTTTACGTAATTCAAGTTCGTGTGGCTGTGTCTTGTCCCAGTGGTTGGACAAGAACGGCCATGGTGCTCAGACTCAAACGACCTAGTCATTCACCATCACCTTTCTCCTGGAATTCACTTACTACCCCGCGTTATAACACACCACCAACAGAAGCGCGTGTAGCAGAGCTGCCTTCACCTCCAACCTCATGGCTTTCTGCACGCGACATGAAGATCTTTGGTGTTGAGCCACTGAGATCAGATCTTGGTGTTGTGCGTTGTAGTGACTGCGATAAGCCAGTGCTACGGAGTGCCATCTCTGACCATGCTAGTGAGTTCGATACCCCCGCTGCCTGCAAAGCTTCTGGTGTTGATGCCATGACCACCCCAGCAAATTGTAGTGACATACGATCGGGCAAGAAGTGGGTCAAAAATAAGTCAGCAGACGGTGAAGGTATCAACCAATCCTCGCTCTTCACGCGCTATCATGGATTAACTCGATATCCTGGGATGCATTTGTCTGACAGTGGAGCTGAAGAAAGGCAAGAAGCGTGGAGTGGATGGTGAAGAAGGAGATGACCCGTCCGAACCCAGCAAGAAGAAGATAAAGATCACCAAGGGACGGACCAAAGGTCCGGTGGACTATGACAGGCAGTGTGGTGTCATCAATGATAAGGGCCTCCCATGCTCGCGCTCGCTCACTTGCAAAGCGCACTCGATGGGAGCAAAGCGGGCGGTACAAGGACGTTCAAAGGCGTATGATGAACTACTTCTCGAATGGAATCGAGCCAATAACCCCAATTGGGTTGAGCCGGTCAAGAAAGAGACCAAAGCAGAGAAGAAGGAAAGGAGAGAGAAGGAAAAGGCGGAGAAGAAAAGGCTCGCGATGGAGGCTGCAATTGCATCGGGTATGGATCCTAACAAGGCAGCAACAAAGAAAGCACCGAAGAAGACCCAAGTGCCTACCACGGCAAGTCGATTGGAAGGCGACGATGCAGCAGAGAACCTAGACGATCTTGATTCGGAGGCAGAGGTTGACTCATTGGTGAAAGCGGTTCAAGAGGCACAGATGAAAGGAATCGCTGGCGTTCCTCTTGCGGTACCAAACTCGGAGAGCTCGTGGTTTGTGGTGAGGCGAGAACGATTGAGGAACTGCCGAGACTTGTTGGCAAGTGCCCTTGCTTCTGGTGCTGCGCGTAATGGGGTCACTGGGGTAAGTGCAAGTATTGCAATAAGTTGATCTTCGGAAGCGTGTAGTGTTATAGGTCGGAGTTCTGTAATTACTGTTGTATTCATAACCGATCGCTTTGTCACGCTTTCCGTAGCGTTAACCTCCACAATCCCGAAGCCGTCGATACTGAAATGGTCCACCTACGCATCAATGAGCGTGAGCCTAATCCAAATCCTTTTGTGAATTTCATCACCGTTCTGCCAATGGGTGACCCCATGGTCGAGGAGGCTGCTCGCCAGCTTCTTCGTGCCCTCGCTGCTCAGGTGAAACCAATCATGAAAGCACATGGATTTGTTGTGAATAGTGTCGAAGAGGTGCGATTGATTAGCCTCTCCGAGATGATAACGAGCCCGGCCTGACCGGACTTTATTTAGTACGAGTACAACAGCGTCTTTGCAGGACGCAACTGGAATCACGGTGAGACTATAGGTAATTCCACTTTGCCTAAGATGTAACTGCCGATGAATCAAATATGAATATGTGACATTGAAAGAACTTGTCCTACGGTCATCTACGGGATCATTACTCTCCACTCATTGGTTGATGAGTACACTGTGTCATGAGGTATTCCACACGGACTTGGCTTCTGTAATTGCACCCCTTACTGATCATCCACTGCTAGTTGGCCCACATTAAGGTTGGCGAACAAGTCATACTGCAATTGATACGGAATCACAACAAACTTTCCTCACAGCACATGAACCATGGATCTGCGTTCCAAGCTCTCTGGCGTCAGCTCCAGCAAGAAGTGCGTGCCCTTCAAAGCAAGGGGTACTACGGGGACGGTACAATATTCTGTTCTTTCCTTTTGTTTACGAAGCCTTGACCCCCCACTTTCTTCATCACGTCTTAGGTTACTGGTCATCTGGCACCAGACTAGTTGACTCTGCTAAAACTGCGGGGCAGGGTATCGAGATAGGCGAGCTCCCCGAATACATGGTGATGTTTCATTATCCTCCAAATATATCGGTTTTACTTAGACTACAATTCAGTGTGGTGGTGCTCATTCGAGAGCGCGTCCCGACTCGCGGCGGCCCCGCAAACTGCAGACATTCAAGAAGCGGAAAGCAGGAACCAGAGTAAACTCGAGCGCGTTCAACTCCATTGGGAAAGCCTTGAACGAGAACCTGGAAGCAGAACGTAAGTCGCATGGTATTGGGTTCCGGAAGAAAGCTGGGAGGTTAGTATGGATTCAGTTCGAAGTCTCTTCGATAATCACGGTGCTATGCAGTAAACGGGCAAGGGAAGAACGTGCACAAGCTGCTGAACAACGAATCCAAGCCCTCCAAGGCGAAGCGTCCTCTTCAAATCTTCCTATACTACCAGATGACATGGAGTCAGAAGATGAGAAACGAGACTCTGAGACAGATTACGACCGTCGTCGTACACTGCTGGAGGTCATCGAGGAGAAAGATTTGGATGCGCTCAGAGCTACGATGTTTGATCCCGCACAGGAATTCATATTACCGAGTGTTGGCTCTTCCAGGGAGTGTGGAGATGCCTGTGGCGTTGAAGACCCTCGGGACTCTACTGCTATCAGCATAATTGGCGCTGCGAGTAGTCCTGCCTCCGGTGGGTTTGGTCGGATCAAGATATCCCCGAATGACGAAACCTCTATACAACCGAGGAAGAAACGAAAAACATCACAGTTAAGACTTGACTTCACCTCTAACACCACTCCCGTCGTCACAGAGGCAACGAAAGTAGATCGAGAGGACCGGTGGGATTGCATAGTCTGTACACTGTGAGGGCAGTTTTCTTTTTTCCGGGACAGAAGGCCGACCCCCCAGGTTTCCAGCACCAACGAACCGAACCACCTAGCATGCTCTGCGTGCGGCACTCAACGAGGAGAATCGAAATGGATCGCTGAGAACCGGCCCCCGTTGTAGCATGGGTGACCTCTGTTCGGTTGTTGTCTTGTGTGACCAGTTGTGTTTCTGAGAGGTCACGTGCGAGAGAGCGATCACCACCAGTCTTGCCCTGTACTTTACTTCAGGGCTTGCATTTTGTGCCATAACCTGAACGCTTAGACCCTACCATTAACTTACCTTCCAACTCCCATAATTGACGGTGATCAACATTATTGTATCGTTTCCGAACCTTCGCCTAACTCCAAGCTTGAGCTAGCCCCACTGAGTGTCGATGGCCCAACCAGGCGAGGAATATCTCGCTGTTCTCAAGGCTTCCTATGACTATGAACCGCAATCCGAGGATGAAATTGCAATCAGGGAGAACCAGATCGTCTTTCTTCTGGAGAAGACTGACGACGAGTTGAGTCTAATCTTGTTCACCTCTTTCGCTCTAATTGACCTCTGCATCGAATTAGCTGGTGGAAGGTGAAGATCAAAGGTGACTCACAAGACGAGGACAGCCCTTCGGGGTTGGTGCCCGCAGCTTACGTGGAACAAGTAAGTCCTTCCATCTCTTTCATAGTATAGACTTAAATGAAGCGGTTACGCAGGCGCAGCATACTTCTGTCGCAAAGGCACTATATGATTACGATGCAGCGGCCCCAGGGGAGCTCACTATAAGAGAAGATGAGATCCTCATGGTCTTTGATCGCGAGGACGAATGGATCCTTGTTCAAAGTCGGAACGAGGGTAGCAAAGCCGGCTTTGTCCCCGGGAACTACGTTGAAGAGGTATGCTCTCACCTTGTGTCCGGAAACACTCATTTATCGCTCTCAAAGTCTAGCGGAGAGGAGCAAGTACCAGAGTCGGAGCCTGAGCCAGAACCAGAGCCGGCTCCTCGTTCCCAGCTCGTTCCTCCATCGGTTAGTTCGTTTTTATGAATGGTAATTATTTCTCAGTTAGTGTTGCAGCCGAAACCCCCAGCGCGTCCTGTCAGCGTATACGTGGACCCAGCGGATCGTGTCGCTCAAACTCCTGTCAAAGTGCAAGCAGACAACATCAAGACGTGGGCTGTCTCTGAAGTAGACAAGAAGGGCAAGAAGAAGAAGGGTACTCTTGGTATTGGGAATGGGTCAATCTTCTTTGCGAGTGAATCGGACAAGGTAAGTTCCTTTCGGTACAATAGCTATCTATTTACATCTTTTCTAGACACCTGTGCAAAAGTGGGACACTGCCGATGTCGAGGATTTCACAATTGAAAGGCATAAGCACATTCTAATCGATATGGGAGGTCGTAATCCAACGAAGTTGCACTTCAATGTCGGCAAGGAGGAGATAGCAGAGACGATCTTGACTAAGCTGGATGACTCGAGAAAGCTGGCTATTTCTAACACCAAGACTGTGTCGGAGGCTGCCAGTGCGGAATTGCACATTCATCGATCAGCAATAACCCCACCACCACGTCCTGTTGAAAGCAGTAGCCCATCGAAGAAGAACGGGGTGTCTGTTAGGTTCACGGAAGAGTCTCCTGAAATAATTCCTCCCAGAGAGCCCTCAGATAATGGTGAAGCAGAAGAAGAGGAGGGCGCTCCCTTAACTAGCGATGAACAGGAAGGCGAATCCGCAACTGTGTTATACGACTTCGAAGGTACCGGTCCTGACGAACTTTCAGTCCAAGAAGGGGAGCGATTGTGTATTATTGAGAAGGAGGGCGAGGAGTGGTGGAAGTGTAGGAATGCGCATGGTAACGAAGGGGTCGTGCCCGCATCCTACCTCGAGGTAGGTGTTATCGCGTAGTTATATGATGATTATGTCTGACGGTTGCGCAGTCCTTAGGTACTTCGATTCCCACCAAGCTTGAAGACGACGGTGATCGGGCACGAAAAGAGCGTGAGCGTGAGGAGGGCGAGAAGAGGGAGCGTGAATCCAAAGAGCGTGCTGACAGGGAGAGGAAGAAGGCTGAACAAGAGCGCGCTAAGGCTGCAGTGGAGGCACAAAAGAAACGTCAAGAAAAGGAATTGGCTGTTGCTGCCACGGAGACCTCGAAGAAGCAACGGCGGGAAACCGCTAAGCATGTACACCAAAAACCCGAGACTGAGCAGGGTACATCCGCGTACGATAAAATTATTCTCGTCTCAGGTCACCTCTGACTGTGGTCTCCAGTCGCTCGCGGTCTTCGGTAAGCAATTCATCGTCAGTTGCACGTACGCCCAGTGAACATAAGAGTACGTTTTCGTCTTCGGGTGTTGAATCTACCCAACTCACCTGACCAGACGCACCTCCTCCGGAGTCGACAAGAACCTGGCGTGACCGAAGCGGACAGTTCCGTGTTGAAGCCGCACTTATGGGATTCGCTAACGGAAAGCTCAGATTGCACAAGGTCAATGGTGTTGTCATTGAGGTTCCGTCTGAGAAGATGTCCGTTGAAGACATGCGATATGTCGAGCGTTTGACGGCGACGAAGAAGTCATCCAGTCCTCCGGGCACAAATGTTTCTCCGCGGGCTTCCAACGACGACGACGACCAACCCTTGGCGCTTAAACGTTCGATCGAGGCTAAGAAGCGCGAACCTGTTCCCTCACAGAAAAAAGGCCCCCAGATTGACTGGTTCGAATTCTTCTTGTCCGCTGGTTGTGACGTTGACGATTGTACACGCTATGCTCACTCGTTTGAGAGAGACAAAATCGACGAGAGCTTACTTCCAGACATCACGGAATCTACCATGCGTTCGCTCGGCCTCCGGGAGGGGGACATCATTCGTGTAAACAAGATCATCCAGCAAAAGTATGCCGGGCCCCAAGCTGTTCCACCGGATCCACTGGCTAGTGATGAACAACTTGCGACACGACTGCAGGAGGAGGAAAACGCGAAGAAGCCCGCTAACCTAGCTCCGAACCTCTTCGCGGGACCAGGCGGTATTTTGAAAAATAATACACAACGTCGCGGTAGACCTCAGCCCAGCAAGAGTCTACCTCCTTCTACCGTTGATTTGGATGCCATTGGGACTGCATCTGAGCAAATCAAACGTTCCGGTTCCCCGCTCGTTCGTACAAGTAGTCCAGCCACAGCATCTCCCGTGCAGCCCCCACAGCGGTCCAGTTCCGCCATGGCGACAGCCTCTGGCTTTGACGATGACGCATGGACGAACAGACCAGGTTCGAAGCCTCCTGCTTCTAACCCCACCCCGCAGGCTAATGCGCCTCCACCGAGGGCGCACTCGGTACCCCCAGCGCCCCAAGCAGCCGCAACACCTCCCCCCGCCGCCTCGGCCCCTTCCCAAGAAGGCATGGCTACTGGCCCAAGTTCACTCGCGAAGACTACGGAAGCGAATGTATTCGATCAACTGGCACGTCTTAGCCAGCTCAAGACAAGTCGAGTCGTCCCTCTTTCTCCGACCCCTCCCTCTGCATCTGCGCCCCTTGTAACCTCTCCGCCAGTTATCTCACCACCACCAAGCTACAACAATGGGCTTGGTATGGGGTCGTCTCCTGCCTCCATCGGACAGCATTTTCAGAATCAACATACTGGCGTGCTCCCCCTTCCTCAACAGAATGCCCCACGAGGTCCCTATGCGCCCGTACCCGTTAATCAGGGGCTATTACAACCTCTGATACCTACACAAACTGGGTTCAATAGCTTTGTTCCAACGCGCCATTCCAATGTATCACCTTTCCAACCCCAACCCCAGCCTACACAACCGTCTTTCCTGCAGCCCCAAGTTACCGGGTTCCCCGGCAACCCCCAGGCTGTTATCTCGCAACCTATTGGATTCCCTACATCTGGTCCCATTTTAAGTCAACCTACTGGCGTTAGTGGAGGGCCGTTTGGTGGCTTCACGCCAACAGCTCCTTTCCTCAACACAGCAGCGCCACCAGTGCAGACTAGTGCGTATAGTTAGGATGTTCCATATATTTGTTAACAGTGTGTCGCAGATCCAACCGGTTTTTCGCCATTTGGGCCGTCGCCATTTAACAACATCATATCCACCCCATCCCCAGCACCGTCAAACAACAGTTCAAATTCAAACACATCTCCTGCGAATATATTTGCGCAGATGAAATCTGGGACATTCGCATCGGACAACGAACATGCTGCACCACAACAGGCAGGTGAGCACGGCTATTTCGTACTTTTTGGTTTGTCCCATAATTTGTTGCAGATAAATACAATGCTCTTCGAGTCAATCGTGAGTGATGTTGTCAACCTTTCTGACGAGACTTGTTGACCTTTAGCACCAGCCCAACCAACAGGATGGGCTCCACAGCCCACTGGTTGGGGAATCCAACCGAATACTGGATTTCAGAGTGGATATACAGGATTGTAGTACCTGTACTTCTCCGTTTCGTTGTCTTACACTCATCTGACTCAGCCGGTAATTGGATAGAATATGCAAGAGAAACAAAGCGGAGATGGAGTGATGATGGAAGTTCAGGATAACAGTGACTTAGGATGATTCCATAATCCCATGAGTGTACCCAACTCGCTCGAAATACCTCTTCAACCCAAGCCTTATTTCAGGGGCGATGTCGCGTGCGAGTAGACCGGTGCACAAAGGGTAGATGACAGGAAGGTATTTCACGAACTAGCCACTCGATCAACAACACGCAGACACGAAGCGGATGCATGACTTACTGTTTTATCGTCGAAACGACAAAAGCCATCGAGGATCTCGGTCACAACAGGTGTCCAGGCAGCAATGTTCTTGGCTTGCGTATCAGTCCGCAATTTGGTATAATCCGACAAGACATTCAAACCAAGCCTGCATTGTTTCATCAGTCCTTGGTTGCGTCAAACGCGCGACAGGACTTACGGCAAGAGTCTTTCAGCTATTTGGGGCCTCGTTGATTGATGCTCCACTCGCTCATCGAAATACATTCTAAGTAGCACATGCACCAAGGTTGATGCACTGCTAGATTCTTGTTTCAGGAGATTGGGCAGATGTTTCATAAAGCCTTGGCGCATCTTAGCTTGGCAGGGAAACATGTAAAATCAAAAGCAGGCTCACCAACTTTCCACAGCCCGGTACGCAGCTCCTTATCGTCATTGAACATGCGTGCAAATTGATAACTATGATCCAGTACACCCATCAGTCTGAGTAGTTGATCCGGAGGCATTGTTTGATAAACGGCGTCATTGCGCAGCAAGTCATTAGTAGTCTCGATGAGAAGCAGCTGGAGAACACATTTGACAATTATTTGCTTGAAGACCCGACGACGACTGCTAAGTGACGGCTTCACCTCACTCGGCGAGCGTTCATTGGTGGGAGAGAGAGGAGCAGGCAAAATTGCTTGTCCAGGAGAGTCTGCTTCTCTTGACTGTTAGCGCACATCGAGATAGCGATGGGGGCGCTACTTACCAGGAGTATCGAAATCAACAGCATTACCATCGATCTCCACTCGTAAGGTCTCATCAAATAGCTGATGAGGTGTAGTCGTCCGGAAGAGTTTGACGAAGGTAGACGCTACACGCTCCCATCTTGTGGTACTTAGCTTTCTCGCGTTGTTCTCCAAAAACTGTTGCAAGCATGACGTTCCAATGCGCGCAAGCGTGTCATTTTCTGTGACTGCCATCAAAATACAGATACGCTTAGAAGTCGTGGACCAACCTTGACAGATGCAGACACACAACAAATCTAGCAACCCATCAAGAGAACGCTCCAAAGTTTCGTAGTAGAACGTATAAAGATCAACAAGATCACGGAGTGCTTGGATCATGGTTGTCGATAGCCAGACACTCATATCTTCATGTGTGCTGAACCGCGATAGGTCTTGGCTCGACTTGAGAACAGCAAATATAGGGAAGAGGAGTTCTTGGCAGATAGTGTCCCAAAATTCAATAGGGAAGGAGTCCCCACGAGTCTTCAGGGTCGTAAACAGTGAATCTAATGCCCTGGAAAGTGAAATTTCAATTCAACAGGGGATTGGAAACTCTTAGCTAAAAGTCTCACAATCGCCGTACTTCCAGATCTTCCCCGTTCATTATAATGTCGTAGAAGCCAAACAATACCGGAAACCAAAACCGTATCATCCCGTCTTCACTAGGTGACTGTCCTTCGGGGCCGAGGGCGCACTCAGGAGAGCTGAGCATGACTGGGATGACACCACGAAGCATCGCGATAGCAAGCAGGCTGAGCTTTTGATATTTGCTCACTTTGCAAAATTCCGTGATACAGACAGTCAAGTCTGCAAAGGAGCCGTGGCGGACGATTGCAGCAAAATGATCTTTGTTCAGCCGGCTCACTATCTCGAAGGCGGAGTTGGCAATTCGCTCTGGGGGAGATCAATCTCGGAGAGACAGGCATGGTCCAAGAAGCCCATACCTGTGAGCACTTTGGAAGCGGCAGAAAAAACACCAAACATAGTTCGCCACCCCGATCGCATGTTCTCAACTCGCGCTTGTATCATTTGCTGAAGGCACTGCAAGACCTGCCAACAAACACAGTGGGACCGGTGCTACTCGGAAACGACAGGGAAGCCTTACCATATCTCGGACATCCGGATTGGCATTATGAATCATAGTGTATTCAAAAGGCTTCAGGAAGTCTTTTTGAAACTTGAAATGTGGCAGTTCCTCCTTTTCAAGGAAACGCATAGATAGCTGTCGTAGAGAGTCTAAAGCGAAAAACCCGACGCGAGGATTGCTGTGACAGCAGACCTACGAATCGATGAGTGGTGATGAACAACCACTGAAACAAGACATACTTGGTTGAAATGTTCGCCTAAGATGTCCCAAAGATTAGACCACTCTAGTCGGATGCGATTCATATTGTAGTAGGATATTTCGACTAGCTTTTGCAGGCTGAAGAGGCGGGGATGCTGTGAGAGGCCCGAAGATTGGATTTCCTCCCAAGAAACATCGCAGAGCGCACGGACAAAGTCAACAATTGCAGTCTGCAATAATTTTAATACTTTTAAGTTTCAAGGGGAAGGACCTACTCCAGAAAGGTGATGGCTGAGAGAGAAAACCATATCAGCCGCCACGGTAATATGCGTCGATCTGCTTTCGTTCGCAAGGTCTTCGTTTGGCAATTTCTTGGGGCGGCTGGAAACAATATTCAGTATCCACAGGCCTTTCCATCAAGAATATCTGACCCTTTCTTTCCGGAATCGGAAACTTCGTGACCACTGCTTATCAGTTGCATGTGTTCCAATTGACTAACACACGATAACACCTCGCGCCAGGATCCTTTCAAATTGTTTCCCTCGCTTACTGCAACATCCAAAAGGGCCTTGATGGCCTCCATGTTCTTCGTCTTCATCTCTCCCAAGTTATTGAGGAAAGTGAATTTTGCCAAGGTTGTTACGAAAGCGTTGCGCTCTAGCTCTAAGTCAAAGAAACAGACAGTACGGATCGCATTCTTGAATCCGTCCAGACACAAATCAACGACCTCCAAATCATCAGTATTTTGGAGGGGCCCTGATAACCCCGCGAGGAAGGGTATCCAGGCGACCTCAAACATCGGTCGCACGTGGACAAAGTGGGAAGCGCTAAAAAATTGTTCTCCCGCACGAGATCGACGCTGAGAGCGCATTAGCGTTTTGAAGAGAGCCTAGAAATAAGGTGTAAACAAAAGGTCAAGATAGGGTCGACGAACTGACGAACCTCCGTTTTGTTAGCTATGCTGCTGGATTGAAGCATATATGCCTCCTTTTGAAGATCCCTGCCAACGCTGGCGAGGACATTGGCAAGACCGGGTCCTGCGGTTGGGAGGTTGACAGCAGCATCTATCTCGTCCTTCATTCGAATCTCATTATGTTGAATCTCATCAAAGATACTGGACAGGAATTCCTCCGGGAGGTCCTCAGCATCGTTGATTCCTCGATTGTTTCGGATGAAGTCCGACTTGGTCATACGAATCTTGACCTGCGGGTTGTGTGCATCGGTGTTGAGCATGATCGTAGAATACGAGAGCACATAAGCGGTATCTATCTCCCGGGTACCAGATGTCAGATCCAGTCAACAGGAATCCTGGACACACCAACCTGCATTCTTAAATGGCGTTTGCGCGTTCCCCGCAATATACCTTTCAGCGAATTTGAGCATGAAGCGATCTATCTTTTGGGACTCTCCAGGAAGACGAAAGGCTTGCAGAAAAAGTCGCAGGGCATCAATGAACTTCGAATTCCGAAAGTCAAGGAGATCAACGAATGCATGCATGATAGCTACGTTGGCATCATCACTACGAACACAATAATCAGAGAAGTACGAGATCGATGCGCATGTGTCACGTACCCCTCACCCAGGTACTCTCCTATCATGACTTTACTTAAACCATCAGTAGTCAGAAGGAAACGTGCGATGTCTTGCGGCGATGAACTGGGGATGAAACCGGTTTCATGAAGGAATTGAATACCCTGTGCAGCTCGAAATTAACAATAGTGTTATTCTTGACAAGTGCTTTAACTGACACGTTTCGGCTTGAAATTGAATTTCCTGATACCTTCGAGCAAGGTTGTCTTCTTCTGTTTTGCATTCTCGAACCTAGTTGGGTCATCCACAACGTCGGGCGTTGGTTGTCGGAGGGCTTCAGCACTTCCAGCTGAGGTTGCTAACCCGTCGAGAGATGGATCCGGAGTCATGGAATCATGACCTGTCTCCTCTCCAGTTTGACTGCGCGCTCCAGAATCGCCATTGTGATCTGCAGGCGTTTTGCCAGAAGTTGTACCCCAGGTCACTAATGACCTAAGCACAGAGACAAGGCATTCAATCCCCTGTCTCCGTAATTGGCCTTCCGAAAGACCGATGGTGGACGTATCTATCGTGCCCGAGACAGATATCACTCCAGAAGAGTATGACGACGATCCATGTACCCTAGTCTGCGGATTAACTGCCGGGCTAGTGGGTTCGGCGTTCTTGGACTGCAAAGTGTTATACGGCAAAGTCGCAACTTTGGAAATGATGTTCATCAGACTGGGCGGGTTGCTTAGTCGGAGACAGGTGTGACACGAAAATTGACATACTGCTCGTAGATATTATCCGCAGCCTCGCTATCACAGTCATAGTTGAGGTACAACTCCACCAGTGCTTGTGGATCCTGGAAAAGCCTAAACAACATTGCGAGAATGACAGCCTTCTGCTTGAGAGTCGACGTCCGCATTTCTAGAATAGGAATAAAGATCTCGTGCAAAAGAACTTCAATCTCTTTCTGGTTGTCACACGATATCAACTAAATGGAATGATGGATCATTTGAATGCATACCTTGAGCTTGGTCCGCATACCAGACATCACACGCCAGAAAATCTCCACGCTCACATCAAACACCTGCGGAACTGGGCTTACAGCATTTCTACTCAAGGTCAAGCAAAGATATTGATTGATCGCTTGTATGAATGTCGTTGCTTCGTGCGAAGAACTCGAGTAGATGAGTGCTGAGGGATCAACCAGGAGACTCATGTGCGAGTTCAAAACCGTTAACACTAGGTGAAGAGAGAGAAGCTTTGACCGCATTGCATGCGATTTTAAGTCGCGCTCGCTGAAAACTGGCTTGAGATTAACGGGGGATTGAATCTGGTGCATACGAACCTCTCAGTATTCAAAGGCTTCATTGTCAGTTTGCACAGAGCGCGGAAGACTAAAAATGCGTCCTTGATAAACATGTCCTGAGTGGAGAGTTCTGCGTGTGTATGTATGCTCTCCGCTCGGGCATCCAAGGACAGACGCACTGGACTGGCGTCAAGGTTGTCGAGTCTGACAGGTTAGCAAGTCTGAAAACGTTTGTGTGGATGTTGCTCACCCTTCTTCGCCATGACCTTGACCATCCAACGGCGGATGGGATGTAACTGGCTCCGCTGGCAGCTGGACAGTGCCCTCCTCGGGGAAAATAGACGACCTGTCCTCAGGTGCGTTTTCAACCTCGACGTTTCCCGCATGTGTTGAGTCGGGCGTGAGTTGCCCTGGAACCGATGACGAGCGTCGAGTTTCAGTCCTCGAGGTTATGGGATGGTGGCTTGGCGATGCCAGTGTCTCGGAGCTGACGGAAGACCTGAGTATCACCGCTTCATCCAATCCCACGGGTTTTCCAGCTTTGCACCGCGTAAAGACATGGTGTACCATCTGTGTCAGCCCACCTTGAGCGACCATCTGATTCACGGGGTCCGTGCTCAGAAGGAATACATTGTATACTGCTCGTACAGCCTTCAGCAGGGAGGAATGATGAACGTAAATTGTGGGAGACAAGATCAAGGCGAGAAGGGCTTTGACGATCTGTAGGGAAACTGTTTCTGGCGTTGTTTCGCCATGACACGCAGTTATAGTGTGGACCACCAGGTCAACAAGCGATGGCTGGGGAATATTTGACTGAGAACCGGACATGGACCGTCGACCTTGCAATGCAGGGGAAGGGGGAGGGGAAGGGAGTAAGGGAGCAGAACTCTCCTCGGCGAAGAAGGAATATGAGATCAATTTGGAAATGCAGTCCAAGCTAGCAATCATGAGCTTTTCGTTTCTAGTCTCGCAGGCAAGTCGAAGGGGCTCGAAGATATCCCGCGGCCTGTCAGCCCCCCTTCCCGCCCTGACCATTTCCAGGGCATTCTGTGCACTGTCACGCAATGGAAGGGAGCGCTTTGCCTCCTTCGAGGACAATATTGCCTCCAACGCAGACGATATAAGAACAACAGAGACGGTGTGTCCCGTAGACATTGTCAATGAGCGCTTATGGGTTGGATGTGAATTGACAGTACTAGAGGGTGTCTGGGGCAATGGCTCGCCATGGCCATTGGAATGCGCGACCTGGGCAGGGAGGTCAGGTAGAGAAGACCGAGTTGTATGGAGTGATCCTTCAGCAGAGAGTGGAGGCTCGGAATTGGAAGGGACGGAAGATGAGGTGTCGGCGGTTGGGTCCTCCTCGGTTGACGTGGCTATGGGATCAACTTCGTTCGCGACGGCCTGCGAGGGCGTCAAACTAGTTTGTGAGTCACTAGATGGCTGCAAAGCACACTGCCTGTCTACCGAAACGCCCTCATGACCAGGACTCTCCGACCGAGGAGTCTGGAAAGGAGTGGGCTGGGACTGTAAATCAATGGGGATCTGAGCACCATGCGTGACCGGTATGGATTGCACACCAGAAATTTCAACAGGGTGCGCGTCGACGGTGGGTCCTGCTTGATCCATGGGGCTGCTAGAACGTCCCGGGCAGTGGTGCGGGGAGGAGTAAATGTTCGCCAATGGGTCGAGTGCACTACCGAGCATTTGGTACTTGCCGCGCAGTCACCGACTCAACGGAACTTGCCGCAACCTGATCCCCGTAACTAGCTTAGACATGGACTCCCAAATCCCCACCGATGCTGCAGCCGCAGTACTGAAACGTTCAGAACCCATTCCAGAAACCGTAATCTCAGTGCAAGGGCCAGACTTTGGCAAGCCTCTGTCATTCCAGGATCTTCTCGGTACCTACGAGAGGATTGGGTTTCAAGCTACCAGCCTGGGAAAAGCTATCGAGATCGTCAATCGTATGGTACGCATACACTTGTCCGCATATGATACAACCTTTATCTTGCCGTTCACAGCGAAAATGGCGTCTCTCAGACGAGCCTGTTCTGCCAGATGAATCGGATGATTATACGGATCCCCAAGTAAGGGCTCAAACGCGCTGCAACATCTTCCTTGGGTACACTTCAAACCTCATCTCCTCCGGTTTACGTGAGATCATACTTTGGCTTGTGAAACACAAACACGTCTCAGCAATCGTAACGACCGCGGGGGGGATCGAAGAGGATTTCATCAAGTGTCTCGGCAAAACATACCTCGCTGATTTCAATATGGATGGCGCAGATCTTCGAAAAAGAGGTCTAAACCGCGTTGGAAACCTCGTCATACCGAACGACAACTACTGTAAATTCGAAGACTGGTTCATCCCCATTCTCGATATTATGTTGGAGGAGCAGAAAGCTTCCGGTCAAGTGTGGACACCAAGCACTTTCATTCGCCGTTTGGGAAAGGAAATTAACAACGAAGAATCTGTGTATTACTGGGCTTATAAAGTGAATCCAATGCATCTAGACGAGCTTGCTTTATCTTCTTCGAACGAGGCTGATCTACATTACTCCAGAACGACATTCCCGTTTTCTGCCCAGCTCTCACTGACGGTTCAATAGGAGATATGATTTACTTTCATTCCTTCCGATCTCCGGGGTTGATCGTTGATATCGTGGGTGATATACGCGCCTTAAACGAGCTATCTCGTAAATCAAAAAAAGCGGGAATGGTCATCCTCGGTGGTGGAGTCTGTAAACATCAGATCGCAAACGCCATGTTAATCGTAAGAAGTCTTGCTTTTAATTGGATGACACTCGCTGACTCCTTCGCAGAGGAACGGAGCAGACTACTCGGTCTTCATCGTTAGAACTTGCCGTCGTCGTTCCTGACGCATGCTGATCAATCAGTGTAGAATACGGGGCAGGAATTCGACGGATCGGATTCTGGTGCTCGACCGGACGAAGCAGTTTCATGGGGAAAAATTCGCGCAAATGCGGAATCAGTTAAAGTACCACCACCCTCAAGCTACCTTTGCCTAAATACTGATTTATTCGTTTCGTAAGGTCTTCGCTGATGCGACGTTGGTTTTCCCACTCCTCGTAGCCGCCACTTTTGCCCAGAACTCGCAGCCGTGAAGACGACTCAATGCGACGAGCAATCCGCGCTGCGTCTGCGGGATTAATGTCAGCCATGGTGTTTATTCAAGGAAATCGTTATAAATAACGTATACAGCGGGCCTACAAAGGAGCACGGGGAATACGACAAAGATGGTTACAGAATGCTAAAACGACGAAGGGGGCGTATTGCTCTACCCGCCCACAGAGTGCTCAGCTCCATGATTGAGAATGTGTCAGATTTCGAAAAGGCAAATCACGAAAGGCTCACCTCTTTGCATTTCTCCGGACCATATCACCAAATCATCCCGTAACAGCTGCAGAATCATCATCGAGTCTCGCATGACTTGGACAGACGAGGATTCGTTCAAACAAGCGACTGCCTCGTCAAATGCATGCTTCCCTAGGTGACATGCACGTTCTGGGCTTTTGCGGACATCGTGGTAATACACTGCAAAGTTCAATGCTAAACCCAATCTCGTGGGATGTGTAGCCTCGAGCTTAGCCAAAGCATGCTTGTACGCATACTTGTACGCAGCGAGAGAGAGATCTGAATAGTTGCTCCGGTCACTTTGCTGAGCAAACTCAGCCAAATAACGAAAGTAATCGCCCTTCCTGTGCGAATAGACGGAGTGAGGACAAACTCAATGCTAAGTTTCCACTGTCTTTCTCACATTTTGTAATAAAATACTGTCTCCTCGCCGGGTTCGGCTGTTGACAGCAAATAATCATCCAGCAGCTTCACGATGTCTTTGCAGACTTCGGCGAGTTCATACTCGACACGACTACGCTGTTGGCTAATCAGCTGCACCTGGTGTTTGGAATGGCGTCCTGCCATTCGGCTTGACTCTAGTTTCTCGAGAGAATCGATGATCCTCCAACTACTGCGAAGAGCATTTGTGATGTTCTTGTAGGCGACAGAGAGGAGGTTGCGTTCTTCGATAGTCAAGGCACCGTAGGTGTGAATCAAGCCTTTTATTTGTGCCACTAAGTCTGAATTTCAATAGCGTGAGCGACCCGCAATGGTCCATCTTACAAGGATAAGTAAGCCAACAGCACCTTCATAGCGTTCCGCCTCTTCAGCAACCTTGGCCAAGAGAAGATACTCTTCTCGGGAAGGAATCCTTACCTGCTCGGAGTCACTCAATAAGTTCCATTGAACGCTGGATCACTCCACTCACCGGGGACATGACACTGACTATGAAAGAGCGGAAATACAATACAGGAGAATGCCAACTGGACTCTTTTTCTATCGTCTAATTGGGTTATGGGCTGGCGCAAAGGAAAGGACGCCTGCCACTCACAGTGAACAAGGCAGGGAGATGACGTGTGGGAAACAGGAGTGGCTAGCAGTGAGGAACCCTGGGCGAAGGGGAGAGTGAAGCAGACTTGAAGAGACATGATGGGCTGAGGGTTAGGTGATACGGAGAAATTAGCCTCGTGCTGTAAATTCAGACAATATGCACCTTGTCCGTGAGCATTACCTGATTTAGGTCCCTTGATGAAGCGCTATGCAGGGAGCATTCCGAATCGTAGCGGCGGTTACTGCCCAACTCCCTGAACTATCAGATCATCAAAATATCACCGTACTCTAGCTAGAGGCATCGGTGCTACACATTTGGACTCCTGTGATCGAGCAGACTCTTGTGAGGCAAACAATATCCCATGATAGCACACGACATCAGCACAGTCACTGATGAGTCGAGTAACAAACACACCTCAAGTTATCTTTAACAGGACCAGTGATGGTCTTCTGATGTGAATGGCTATTGATAGAGGAACAGCCTGTTACTAGTAGCCACATGTTCTTCATTCACTTTTGAGTGACCTTGTACATACCATGGTCAGGTTCTGCCGTTCTGGAGAAGATAAGAAGGGTGAGAACCATGCAACGTAGGCATGGTGTTTTGAATATAGCTGTAGGGGGTCCTCGCCAGAACGTTAGACTCTGAGCTGACAGTGGGAGAGAAAAAACTGTGCAACTTGACCAACATGATAACCTCGAAGCTAGTCTAGGATGGTAGATCTCAAAGCATATAACATACCTTCTGCACTAGTGTCCTTACCATCTCCAAAATTAACCAGGACTGTCAAATTGAGCAGGGACACCATAACCATGCCTATCCTTCTGACTTGGCTTTGCATGAACTCTGAGCTGAAACAAATCTTGTGATATAATGGACTCGAAGGTTGATGACGAACTCCGGCTTTGAAATATGAAGCCGTAAGCCATATTGGGAATTTTCGGCAAACCGGATATCGGCTACGTTTTATAGCCGGTCACTAGCCGAAGTCGTGGCAAACTAAATGTACAGACGGCCAAGAGTTGGAGAACCTCTAGCCTCATTTCACTGTCCACCACAGAAACCGCACCCCCACCACCACGGACGCTAGCCATGCCCGGAGAACAGAATATCACGGCGGGTCGGGAATACTGCAACATTTCGGTTTGCGCTTGGCGAGCGCAGATGTTGGTGAAACGGTGTCATCCGAGGAGATGGACTGAGCGTTTGGCACCGAGTCGGCCACTGGCAGTGCTAGTGAGCCGGCCTCGCAGACAGGTACGCCACGGTATGAATAATATATATGCGGTATTCACAACAGATCTGGATGCAGTGGACTCATGGTTTTGCATCATTTCATTTCACAGAGACCGTTAGCTCTGCCCCACAACTATGTACATATATGAATGATACAACATAAGAAGCTGTGTTGTTGCACGCTCTGCAGGTGAATTCGCATGCAGTGTCCGTGTGCATGCATGTGGCGTCCGGACGTCCAGAAAATATCCAAGTGTTTCATATATAGACCCAAACCGAACTTGACACACTGTCGGTACAAAGACTTGCCTAGCATAGACTACAGAGACAGTCGGAAATGGCAACAAAAAGAAGAAACTTTGATCTTCTAACACGTAATTCATAAATTCCATGCCCCCGCTTCAAACACTTTAGTACTGATAGATCACATTCGTAGGACTGACATAGGTTTCCAGGACAAGCGAAGAAGCCCGCATGCGATCGGGCAAGTGAAACATAACCGGGCGCAAGCGAATTTGACCATTCCTATGCATGTTTCATACGAACACATACAAGTATAATCCGCACGGGGAGAATACCTATACTCGGGGATCATTACGCACAATCTCCTCCTTCCATACGTTGAGCCGTGCTTAGGTCGCTCGTTACGACACTTGTTGTGAGGATGTGGAACGGCGTCCACGGAAGAACATGTTCTTTGGTGTTGTGAGAAGGACATCACGGGACCGAGTGGCGGATACTTGCCTGACGGGAAGTCGCTCAGCACCCTCACAAGAAGCGCGATGGACGCGAGCGAGCTAAGGTCGGCTCCCCGCTGGGAGGCAGGACCTATATGTTGCAGAATCGTCTCCAAGTCAGCGCCAGTGTGGTAAGGCATACGGCATAAATTACCTGCGTGATGATGATTCTCGGGGGGGATTGTGGGTCCCAGAGACAGAAGGATTCTACGACATTTCCTTTATAAGGGCACCTAAATGTTGTGCCAGATCAAAAAGTGGACGGGCAGCATGACGAAGCATTTATGAATCGATAAGGCGGAGTAGAAGTGCCGAGATACTTACTATGGTTAGACGCCAGAGTAGGACTGGAGATTGCTCGGAAATGCGACGGAAATAATGCATCATGATTTTAGTGTGCTGGAATGATGAAACGATGCACTCTAGCCCACTGCGGGCTATACTCCATGTCACATGGAGCAAGGCTGAAAACGCGGCGACAAGCCACAAGAGTGCGGGCCATTTCATACTCTGAAGAGATCCATGATTGGGTACAAACACAATTTCGCGCCACAGTCCAAGCGTCCCTGCTTTAGGGCAGGTGATATTGTGAACGACGACAGGATTTCATCACCATCCCCGGGTTGAGGCCGCATCCATCGACATCATCTTCATCCTCGTCAAACGGAGGTGGGAAGAGAGGTTAAGCGGTCAGTCGGAAGTGGGAAGAAGAGGTTCGTCGTGGATATCGTCCCTCTTCTCCCTCGCCCCAGCATGTTAACGAGCATCTAGACGTCAGGCCTGGTCAGGATCTCTAGATATGGCGTATCAGTTTTCGCGGAAGGGATGTTTCAAATGTGGAAATTGTAGGTGCATGCTGTGATGGCCTTACGAGCTGTTTCTCATTTTAAGAGTGAATATCACGCAGTGGGCCATATTGCTGAGAACTGTTCTTCGGAGCAACGTCTCTGTTACAACTGCCGCCAACCAGGACACGAGTCCTCGGCTTGTCCTTCACCACGAACCGTAGCGGCCAAACAGTGCTATTCCTGTGGCGGCGTAGGACACATTCAAGCCGAATGTCCCAATTTGAGAGTCCAGGGCGGAAATCAGAAATGCTATGTGAGTGAGCCTGAATTTGCTCAACATAATACCCGCCGGCTGATCTCGCCAGAACTGTGGGCGTATTGGCCACATCGCCCGCCTGTGCCCTAGCGGGGCGGCCGGGGTTGCGGGCGCTGGATTCGCATCTCGCATGCCGCCTCCAGGACGTGCTTTAAATACATCAACTTTGCCTCCAGTAAAGTGTTATCGCTGTGGGGGTCCAAACCACATGGCTAGGTAGAAATGAGCCAGTATTATGCTTATGAGGACGCTAACTTGATAATGCCTCAAGGGACTGTCTCGCTGCACCGGGTGCAACTTTTGTGGACGGGGCACCTACTTCGGGATTGAACAAGAATAAGACCTGTTACAAATGTGGACATGAAGGACATGTAAGACCTCTGCGTAGAGTCTGGATTAGCATTAATATAAGCTATTGCAGATTGCAAGAGATTGTACCGAGAATGCAGAGTTTGTTGGATAAGTATGTTTCCGTTACTTCTCATCTGTGGTGCGAAAAGAAAGATATCCCTCTATTGGTCTTTAAAAATGTGAAGTACATTCAAGTGAATGTCATTTCACCAAGCTTTAATCATGCAGACGTATATGCTCTACGCAATGGTGCTCGACTTTTAACGCACCGCCTGCAACAGCTATAGCTTCCTTTTTTTTTTTCGACAGTATTTCTTTGCTGCGATCAGGTTCGGGATCTCGTTCGGTACAGACGGAGATGACCACCAAGAACAACTATTCCTAATTTTCTATCCTACTGATCTGCCAACGTCATGCATGCGACCGTGCTAATTACCTTAGTTCACTTTACAATTATCCACTCATTATGAGATCTCATGTCTACCATAGCCAGCACAAATTTGCATCCGGAAGCTCAACTGTTGCACATCCGCGAAAAACAGTGACTTGCACATGGCCTCGTGGACACGACATCCCTTGCATTTTCTGTGACGGCGTTCTATTTCGGAGCCCTACAGCTTGTGTATGAGGCAAATTTGCCAGGAAATCGGGATCAAAATTAGGGGCTAGCGGAGTGGCCAGGCTGCAGTATTCAACGTTAGCGCCGGATTTATGGGTAGTGTCGGAACTCTGCCAATCGTTGACATGTTGAAAGCCTGTCAACGCGCTACACCCACTGCACAACGGCGGAGAGCTTTCTTTAATTTCACCAAAACTTCTTCCACGAACCCCATTCCGCATAACGGATCGGAAACACAAAGCTATCATGAGCGGAAAATCTTTCCGTACGTTACTGTGCAGTAGCATTCTATGATTTACCCACACAGGTTCCCGCAGATACCAGCGCAGCGAACTGTACAAAATCATTGCGGACGTAGAATCATATTCAAATTTTGTGCCATACTGTACTGGTTCAAGAATCCTTGAAAGCAAGGCGCAGCAGAACGGAACAACGGTGATGGAAGCTGAGCTCACCGTAGGCTTCCTCACATTCAAGGAAAACTACATCAGTACTGTGACATGCAAGCCTGATGAATCTGTGGAGGTACAACCTTTCCCCTTGTATCTCCTGTATTATAAACTCCCGACAATTTGGTATGTCAGGCGGTAGGCTCATCTTCAAGTCCACTGTTCCAAACCTTGAGCACGGTTTGGCGCCTGCAACCATTACCTTCCTCCTCTCCCCAACTTTCTACGCCACTTCCACAAGAGATTCCCGCAAGGAGTTTTGCTTCTCGAGCTCTCCCTGACCCAGGGCCAACATTAGTCACTCTTGACCTTGCCTTCGCATTCGCGAACCCACTGCACGCCACTGTCTCTGCGACATTCTTCGGACAGGTTTCGAAACTCATGGTGAAAGCATTCGAGCAGCGCTGTGTTGTGTTATATGGACCTCGAACCGATTGATCAACTCAATAATATCAATACCTTGTGTTGGTCAATCACAATATTCGTTGGCAACGCTACGTAAGGACGTGGAATGTAGACCTATAATATGACGGAAGCCTTTTATTCCAAGAGTTTGCACGTCCCTCAACCGTCGTCCCCTTTAAGCAGTCAAAGAGTCAAAGGAAGCAGTCGCTTTAAACCTGGCATTAGGAGAGAGATCCGTTCCATCTTGAAGTTGGCGTAGTCTTCGTCAGTCCACGGCCAAGAGTTCTAGAGAGATGCGGGGTGTCCTTGCCTGCTGGACGCACAAAATAGCAGGAGTTTGCACCTCCAAAATCTGACCTTGGAGTAGTGGAAACAATTCACTGCAACCAAAGTGAGTGACTCTGTTTTTGTCATCGTACTCATGTCTGTGGTCACCGGGCAGGATGCGAAGCAAGGAAGTTAGGTTGCACCAGAGATTAGAGTATGAAACCCCTGCAATGCAACCCACCATCGATGATCCGTGCGACAATTGTGAAGGGCATGGGTTGGCGGCCTCACAAGCCGTCGCCCTCACCATCGTGAAGATCCTATGGCATTCGCGGACCTTTCAATTCCAACATTTATCCTGTTTGCCAGGTATGAGATGTCATTAATTAGCAATTGATGATGTGTATTTGATTGCATTCGCCTGGCATGTGGAGGTCCTAAATTCGGCAACCTGTGACTGCATCGACAGTACTCCTGAATACCCTTACGTGGACCACGGAAGGATGGAGTGTTTTGGATCTGGTCGCTGGGCGTACCCTCGGGAGACTGATGGAGATCATCCAATTGGTCATCATTGAGGGCTTGGGGTTCGAAGCTGACGCCGACAAGTCTTGTAGCGTCAGAGACAGCAGTAACCCTGTGCGGTGATATAACGGAGCGCGCTGACTACGGGCCCTGGAGAGATCCGGGGTCCTTGGCCAGTAAAAATGTGTATGGATACGATGCGCATGAGACATGGACAAAGTGGTATATTTCAGGTTTGTGAACCTGGAGTGGCAGAAGGGTGACAGAGGTCCTGATGCAGGCGGTGTATAACATCGCCCGTTTCCATTTTGACTGCAGAAAACCGTGGTTTTTGAGGCTTTGTGTTCGTCCACGACCTCTCTTTCTTCTTGCCTTCCATTTCCACCCGCTCGGCACTACTGAAATTTTTTTTTTCCTCCACAGGACTTCTACCAGCTTTCACTCTCATGTCCTCTCCATCGCAACGCGAGCCTTACGGCGATCCGTTCGCTGATCGCCCTCGCCAAACCCATTTCCAAGAACCTCCACCGAGGACGTACAACAGCGCTACCAACTCTCCTTTCGAGAGCACTACCACTCTCCCCCGCGACTTTGGCGGTGCGGCCTATGGTGACGAAGACTACGCTGAAAAACTCCCGTTGACTAGTGGCGAGAGTTTCAATGCTGGTGGTTACTACCCCCCTGGGTAACTCATATTCTGTTTTCATGACGCGTAGAGATAGCTCATTCCATTCATTTGGCCTCTACAGCCCTGTCGACCCATCCGCATACGGAGACCCGTATGCTCGCCCAAGCTCGGCAATGTCGCAGTCCACCACCAATGGAGTTGAAACCGCATGGAGACGTCGCCAGACCATCAAACGCGGCGTGACGCGCAAAGTCAAGCTTACCAAGGGGAACTTCATCACTGAGTACCCAGTCCCTACGCCAGTTCACAGCGCGATCGAAGCAAAATATGCAATGACCAGTACGACAGAATTTTCGTGAGTGTATAAAGTTTCCAACTGTCCCGTTGGATGCTAACCAACCCAAAATTAGCCATATGCGCTACAGCGCCGCTACGGTCGATCCAGATGATTTCTCCGAAGCCAGCGGATGGTCACTGCGACCCAAGCTCTACAACCGCCAGACTGACCTTCTCATTGCTGTCACCTCTTACAACGAGGACAAAACGCTCTATGCTCGTACACTCCATGGCGTCATGCTCAACATTCGTGATATTTGCAAGACAAAGCAGTCAAAGTACTGGCGGCGAGCTGCAGAGGAAGGTATGCCAGGTTGGCAAAGGATTGTAGTTGCTCTCATCGTCGATGGTCTGGAGCCAATGGACAAGAGCGTTCTCGATCTCTTGGCCACTGTAGGTGTTTACCAAGACGGTGTCATGAAGAAGCAGGTAGATGGAAAGGATACTGTTGCCCACATTTTTGAGGTCAGCTCTTTCCCAAGTCAGACGAATATTGCTTGACACTTGGCACTGTAGTATACCACCCAACTTTCTGTGGACCCTACGCCTCAACTGGTTCTTCCTCACGAGAACGACCCCAATAATTTAGTCCCAGTCCAGATCATTTTTGTCTTGAAGGCCAAGAATCAGAAGAAGATCAACTCCCATCGCTGGCTCTTTAATGCTATTGGACGCATCTTGAAGGTACAGGGTCTCGTTGTGTTTCTCAGATACGTACTGATTTTATCCTGTAGCCCGAAATTTGTGTCCTTATTGATGCCGGAACAAAACCAGGGCACAAGTCTATCTATTACCTATGGGAGGCCTTCTACAATGACGGTCATTTAGGAGGGTGCTGTGGTGAAATTCACGCGATGATCGAAGGGGGGAAGAAGCTTCTGAACCCCTTGGTTGCAGCACAAAACTTCGAGTACAAGATGTCCAACATTCTCGGTAATACTGTTGTCACTTTATCTTTTTACATAAATCTGACACTGTCTGATAGATAAACCGCTTGAAAGTAGTTTCGGCTATGTGTCGGTCCTCCCTGGTGCATTCTCCGCATACCGGTATCGCGCAATCCTTGGACGCCCCCTCGAACAATATTTCCATGGTGATCACTCGCTTGCTGATCGTCTTGGCGCGAAGGGTATCTATGGCATGAACATCTTTACCAAAAACATGTTCTTAGCTGAGGATCGTATCCTGTGTTTCGAGTTGGTCGCGAAAGCTGGGGACCGCTGGACTTTGACGTATGTCAAGCCTTCGAAAGCAGAGACCGATGTCCCAGAGACCGCGGTTGAATTGATCGGTCAGCGTCGTCGTTGGCTGAATGGGTCCTTCGCTGCTTCGGTGGTAAGTATCTGGTTTGCTAACTTATGTCTCTCCGATACTCAGTTTGAATTTTTGATAGTATGCCCTAGTGAACTTCTTCCAGCTCTACCGTTCGGGTCATGGGATCATCAGAATGTTCTTCTTCCATGTCCAGGCTTTCGTATGTGGTATCCTTTCAGGGCTTTCTGATTTGATTAACCATTATTTCAGTACAACATCTTCTCGTTGATCTTCTCGTGGTTTGCTTTGGCCAACATTTGGTTGACATTCAGTATTATCATCGACCTACTGCCTTCACAAAACATCATTATTTTCGGCACTGCCGATGTCGTACGGAGTTCGTCTTATAAGTGCTTTGTGATACTAAAGAGCTGTTAGACTCATTGGGTGAACCTGGTCTTCAAGTGGATATACCTGGCTTTCCTTGCCTTACAAGTGAGTCACTTGATTATTGGAGCGGCCTCCACAATCAATTGATCCTTGTCCTAGTTCGTCCTTGCTCTCGGTAATAGGCCCAAAGGCGAACGAACTGCTTACGCCGCAACTCTTTGGTCGGTTGTAACTTCCAAATGACACTTCTTCGCTTATCCTTTGCAGGGTCTACGCCTTCTTGGCTGTTTACCTACTCATTTGTTCATTTTGGCTAACGATCAAGGCGTTCGCGGTAAGCACACACCTTTTCTGTTTTGTACATGACTCAGTTGTTTTCCCTCAGAACATCCCCAGTGAACTGCAGAGTAAGACCACCATGCAAGTCATCCTGACGTTCTTCACTCCGCCGGTCGGTGCATTGATTGCTGCAATGGTATCGACATTCGGTAAGTTATTGTTATGGAATGGACTATCAGGCTCATTGCCTCCAGGGATTTACTTCATCGCCTCATTCCTCTATGTAAGTTTCTCCCTTTCTGTGGTAGAACCTTGCGCGAACCAGCATCACAGCGAGACCCCTGGCATATGTTCTCCAGTTTCTTCCAATATTTGTGCTTAGCGCCGAGTTTCACGAATGTCCTCAACGTTTACGCATTCTGTAACTTGCATGACGTGAGTCAACTAACTCATGCATTTGTGCACGTCTGACGCAGTGTTACAGGTTTCTTGGGGTACTAAGGGCAGCGATAAAGCTGAAGCACTTCCATCGGTCTCCTCGTCGAAGAGCAAGGACACCGATGCCTCTGTCGTTGAAGACACGCATCGGATCCAAGAGGATGTCGATGCAGCATTCAAAGAGACCGTCACTCGCGCTGTGACCAAGATCGAAGTCAAGGAGGCCGTTGAGAAGCCCACAATGGACGATCAGAACAAGACATTCCGCACGCGTCTCGTTGCATTCTGGATGATCACGAACGCTGGACTAGCGGTTGCGATCGAAAATATCAACGGTCTTGTTAACGCAGACAATGCTGTTCAGGACGAAAACGAGCTGCGATCTAAGCAGAACATCTACTTCGCCGTAATCTTGTACTCCACATTTGGACTTGCCGCTGTGCGGTTTACTGGAGTAAGTTGTTCCCTGCAGCGGGGGTTGTAAGTGCTAACGGGATGATGTAGTGTTTGTGGTATTGGTTCAAACGTAACTTTTTCAGGTGTTGCAGAAGGAATTAAAACGGACACTCCGTACAGATATGCACTTTGTTTTGCATGGACTCAGACCAGCTCTCATCTACCTTCGTTGATAACCAGCGTTCGCATTCCGTATTCTCGATCGGACATTCGATTTTACACTACTCGTCATGATCATGATCATCGCCCTTAAATACAAGTAGTATTTTCTGTCTGCACCTAAAATGGAATAGATAGAAGGGTACTCAAAAACAGAGTAGGCTTACAGTAATTATAATTATCGCAGATGCGACATCAAGAGTACATGCCAGCAAACTCATGTCGCGTATCCTCTGCAACGCCAAGGGGGTCGATCGATAGGGTTGGTAACTGAGCAGGTAAACCAGTATTCCTCGCAACCATACCAGAATCAACGAGCAAGGGTCGTAGCCAGCTCTCTCCCAGCTGAGGGAAAACACCGCTTTCCCGACGCTCCTCTTCTGTGACTAGTGGTCGTCGACAGCTTGGGCAGGAATCATGCTGCTAACCGAGGTAAGGCAAAGTTGAAAGAGGATAAAGGCGACCAACCCCTTCTGTGATCCACTTCGTTATGCTGAGGGTGCATTAGCACGGTTCACAGGAAGAGAGCTAGATCCCACGCAACTCTTTGCGACAGAATACGTGGCCACAAGTATTCCGCAGCTTTGTGACGCCCAGTTCATCGACGGGATGAGCAGGGGAGTCCATCACATGGGCAACTTCTTCTTCTGCTAGAGTAGCAAGAAAAGGGTTGAAACATATCGGACAAACGTCATCTGTGAATAACGTATCCATGGTTCAGAGTAGGTGTAAAACGCAATGCTAGCACCAACACGAGCTTACCGTGATGACCAGAAGCAACTAGGTCAGCTTCTGTCAGGTTGGGGAGCTCGCTGAAGAGCTTCTGCATCTGCCTAGGCAATGTGAATGCAGTCCAGTGGACACGCGGGGAGTACTGACTGTTGCGAAAGTCGTCTGTTGAACAATCTGAACTGCGAGACTACTTCGTCAATCTCTTGGGCAGAGAAGATCGTACTAGGGTTCAGCTCAGTATGCTCGTCGGCCATGTTCGCAGGGAAGGTCAAGTTGGCAAGGTGAGCCAGACACACGGGCTTCTAGCGAGGAATGCGTGGGAACAATCATAGGCATTACAGCAAACCGACATCTAGAACTACAGACATCAGAGATTCAGCGAGACAGCTTAGCAACACAATTCAATGCTACGACAGATGTGCGCGGGTATTATCACCGTGCTCTTACAGAACATTGTTCGACCATCCATTGACCTTCATAATTCAAATGGGTTGGCGTCTTCATGCGCAGGTACCACGGGTGCCTTGGAGTCTGATTGCTCTGCATCACTCTCGCTTTGTGGTTCATCTGATGACAGGGTTTCGGTTTCTTGCTCTTTGTTCGTGAAGAGATTACCCGTTGGCTTTGCGCCCCTGGTGAAGTGGTTATCAGCCACATGCAATAGATCGAGTGTTACCACACACTTTGCGAAACGCTTTTGTCTAGCAGCGTTGAGTTTCTGAGTGGCTGGGGTCACCATGCTGTCAGTTGGCGAGCAAAGCTTTGGGTTACTGGAGATAGTCTGCGAGTTAGTGCACGCCCGCCCGCTGGTCCATTGACATACTTGGACTTGGCCATCTTCTTGGCCAAGAGGGCTTTCATGCCCATCCCTGGTGCGACCGTTGTGCCATTCGTCGCATTCCCAAGGGGTGCCTGCGGAACGACGATATGCGCTGCTTGCGAGGGATTATGCATTGGCTGAAAAGGAGCGGAAATGGGAGAATCGTTTGGAGTGGAGGTGGAAGACATGATAAAGGTTGCTTTCGAAGGAGAAGACTGATAGCCTGAAGCAGTTGAACAAGTATAACATGGCGCGTTCGAAAGAAAGTCAACCTTGGACGCGTGAGATGTCACGTGATCATTCCTGCATCATGTGACTGGTACTTGACTATTCAAGTACAGTGATTCCCACGACTTTTTTTTCGCGTGAATTATAGGCACAGCAATGTCCCGTAGCATCGGTCTAGGTATGTTTTGATGCTACAACTTATTCTGTATCTGTGACCATGCCCTCATCGGTCGAATTTAGCCATGTCACCCAAAAGCCGACATACGCCGCTCTTCCGCCATTTTGGAGGTGCAGAGCCATCACTGCTCGTTTGGATGGTATCGTCCTGGCTCTGTATGGACGGCGGGCCACGCTTATCTCAGCTCCGGTCGCTTCTGGGTTAGTGGACAACCGTGACACTGTGGGTGCCTTGGTGTATGAATCCGGACGAGGCTGTGAGTGTGTCAGTTTGGAGCATTTGTATTCGCCTAACTTACCGCGCTAGATGAAGCCACGTGTTGGATTTCCCAGAACAGTCAGCTTTTAGTCCACCTCGACAACGTGCGATTCCCTCTTTAGCAGATGAGGCTGGTCAAATCACCCGCGGGTTTCGCAGGAGCGCGTCATCGCACACAGGGCCGGGTGGGCTTTGGCTCTTAGACCCATCCGACTCACGCACACCGATCGAATTCTGAAAATATCGCCAGCACCCTGGTTACTATCTCGTAGGTGTGGACCCGGAGTGGCTGCTGGGTCTCGCCACGCTGTGTAGGGTGGAAGAGGATAAGGCTATGCAGCTCGCACGAATCGTGTATTTTGTAGAGCTGTTAAGGATCACGAGTGACAGCAACAACGTTATAGAAGCCTCTGTATTACACTTTTTTTACAGGCAGAAACGGTGGGCAAGTTCCTGAAAGATGTCGCGTGGATTACTCGAGTTTTGCGGTCAAAGCCGTGGACAATTCAGACTGGCACCGTTGAGACCCCGCATACTTGAGAATGGAGCTATTCCACCTCTCCTGGCGTATATAACAACCTCGTCCGATTCATCTCCCCCCTACATTCTCTTCGCCACCAGATTATTGCTCATCCCTCTGAGCAACCCTGGCATCTGCTGTCGTCTCTCCCACAGGAAACGGCTCCGTAAACGCGAGCTTGCTAAAGCTCCATTTTTCGGTCAGACTCGGCCTCCGCCATCTTATTGTATCATCTTTCTCTTCTTCTTTCATTTAATCCTCTCTCCTTTCCCATTCCGATATGGCCGCCAACACGATGAGGAAGAGAAAAATTGCTGTCCTCGGCTCCCGCTCAGTCGGTAGGCATCTTCCACCCACATTTGTGCTCCCCTCACCCAACGGTCCTCAGGGAAATCCTCCCTTGTTATCCAGTTTATAGAGAATCACTTCGTAGAAGCTTACTATCCAACCATTGAGAGTACCTTTTCCAAAGGCGTCGTTTACCAGGGCGTCGAATACGATTGTGACATCATCGACACCGCTGGTCAGGTCGGTAACGTTCGTTGGATCATACTGCCCTATCTCTAAACCTTCGGCCATCAGGACGAATACTCGATTCTCAATTCCAAGCACGCCATCGGCATACATGGTTATGTTCTAGTGTACTCCGTCACATCCAGAAGGTCCTTTGAAATGGTCAAGATCGTCTATGACAAGATTCTCGATTTCTGCGGAAAGAACGACATACCATGCGTGATTGTGGGTGCAAAGACCGATTTACAGTCCAGGTACGTTTGCTGCATCCCTTGCACGGCGCTGCGCCTTGCTTCGTCAACCGCATTATCGAAACCGTTCATCCTTATAGTCCAAACAGCAGACAGGTTCAGCCCGACGAAGGTGAAGAGCTTGCCAAATCCAACAAGGCTGCATGGGTGGAAACCAGTGCAAAGACCAACGTCAACGTCGGTGCGTATCCATCAACCTTTACTCACCCTCCTATCCTGAAAACGATATCTAGGCAAAGTGTTCGAACTCTGTCTTGCTGAGATCGAGAAGCGTTCACCACATAGTCAAACCGACCAGCCGGAAGCGAGTAAATGTCTCGTTATGTGACACCTCCTCGGTCACACCCATACATAGTTATCTCAAGACCATGCTATTGAGTTACCCCTACCCCGCAATATCCTACCCTCCGAGAGAACGGCTGTCCCGCATTGCTGTGCGTCTGTTGACTTGCATTATCCGTATTTAGGTCTATTTCTTCCTCCAGCACATGCCCTCTCCAATTCCGATTTAGACTGTCCCAATAATCACCTTTCCTGCATGCCTGTCTTCCAGTACTTGTGCGGTACCGTCTGTAAATTTACGCTGGTTTTTGCTCCTTGGGTTTTTGGCCGTTTACGAACTATAGTGTCTTCCCTGGTGGTTAATAATAATAATAGATTTCTCTTCCGTTTGGCATGTCGTTGGAACACAATCGAACAACTGTGAGTTCAGTTGATAATCATACAATGCCACTACGCCCCGTTTTCAAGCCGTACCATCTCCCAGGAACCTGACCTGTACGTCTCTCCCATTAAGCCCAGTAGCTCGGATGACCTGGGGGTCCCCCGGGACAAGATCAATGGCTTGATCGCTCCATTTGACATCCTCACCCTCAACGTCCAGAACAATACCTTTTATAGGTTTCTTGGTGGAGAGATGCACAGACTCTTCATTGTCACCAATTTGGACAACCAACCCCAGATCTTTGATTGCAGGGAACTTGATAAATTTGAAAGGCTCCGGCCTACGTAATGATGTAATGTAAGACTGATAAACCGAAACCCTGTGACCGACCTGAACGTACCAGTTCGAGTAACGTCCCATAACGACTCCAGATTCGTCAAGGAGACGAGCGGAAGCAATGATGACACGAGGAACCTGACTCAACTTGGTACGGACAGGTTGGCCAGGGAGTGGACCGGAAAATAGCTCGGTACTCGAATTTGCTCGCAGTACGATGTCCTCCACAAGTTGATGTGTCCAGTCGGAATGTAACTCAAACAACGTGACCTCCAGACGAGCTTTTTTCTCTGTTAGGGTGCTGTTCGTCCCCCAAATTTGCAAGATAGTCTCAATTTTGAAATCTGCCGCCGATAGTTCGTCGGAAAACGTCTTGTTTTCCTTGCGCGTCATGCCCACTGTGAAAGGGCGTAATTCCCGTGCAATGGCGAAATACGCGGGTTTGGGCCGTAAGAAGTAATCAACGATTGCCCACGATGCTGTCGGCCAGCAGTCATTGATCTAATAGGGTCAGCGTCTTGCAAGATAACACTCAGCATGACCTCGAATTGCTCACCTGCCACACCAAAGCACCAGCGGTGTGTTCTCGCCCTTTCCCACGCCAATTACGTCTCCATAGGCGGTACGCTGACGCCAGAGTCTCGGCCTGCATGATTTGTGTATAATATACGTAGCTGTGCAAGGAACCTTTGAGCGCGTGCCAAGGGCGGTGCTGCGGGTAACACACCTTTCCATATCAAACGCGTGTTTGAAATTTTCAACAAGATAGAGCTATTCGTGGCGCAGTGAGCACAATGTACACCGAAGCCATATCAATGGGTATTTACCTCTAGTCGCCGTTCGAACCCATCAGCCTTGTTATGGTTATTATTCACGCTATCAAGACCATGTTAGACTCAGCACGATGATCATTATTCCCAGCATACCGAGATTGAGGATATCGTTCTGCCTGGTCTCCAGCGAGCCAATGGTCAACAGTACGAATGTTTGGGTATCCCTCCCTGCCAGGAAATGAACCATTGCCTTAAGGCACCGGGTCAACAGAATGCCTACATCCCAAATTCTGATACAAAGCGTCCGGCAAGTATGTCCCAGTTGTGCCAGGGTTCCTGGGAACCATGCCAGACATTCCCTATCATCAAGGATTAGGTTCGCTGTGGCGCGCCCCCAATATGACTCACATTGGTGTAGGTCGCCGAGGGTCTTATCTGTAGTAACCACGCCAGGCGTGCTGTACGGTGAGCTTCTGTGATAGTGGGTATCACAGAACTTGCTAACAATGGAAGGCAGAGTGCGCTCATAGATAAAGCGGGCCGGGAACTTCGTCTTCCGAAAGTCAGAGGTTTCATCGGAATAGTCAACGATATTGATAGATTCCGCAAGTTGGTAATCCTCGTTGTTGCCGGCTGTCACGGTGCTTCACTCAGTGCAGCTGGCTATGCAACATTTCAATGAGGACTGACCAAAAATCACAACCGACGGGTGATGGCGGAGCCTCTTAACACTTTGCTCTGCTTCAATTTCGACGAGCTTTAGAAAGGAGTCATAGGCTGGGTACTAAGACAGGTCTGTGTCAATATTTAACCAGGACGACAATCTGACCGAGCGCACTTGGCCACATCCAAACATGAAGTCTTGCCAGACGAGGACTGGTGGAAATCTATTAGACAATAATTCCTCTAAAGTTATGACAAGCTTACTGCCGAGTTCTGTCAAGAGTCTGGTTGCATCAACCATCCTCGGAAATTCACATAATTCAAGAACTCACCATCGCAGATGTCGTAAAAAGTATCTGCTTCGTAAACACCGCCTCCCCAAACTCGAATCATGTTCTGGTTCCCGTCGATCAAGAGCTGCAACCAGGCGCGATACCTCTCTGTCGTTACCCTATATAACCCAACCCGCATCAGCCACTGGACCAACAACGAAGAGCCACTGCTTGACGTTGTAAGGAATGAATCTGCAGGTATCCAATTAGATCCGCCGCAGAAGATCCTGATATTGTTGACTTCGAACAGGAAAGTCTTCCCAGGTTGATCGGCGAGAGGCTCTTCAACTACGCGGACGCGACGGAAAGCGATTCGTTCCGTCTTCGAATCAACAATTTGGCCAGCCTACATGTACGTGTTAATGATATCATCAACCATTTGAACCACTAATACTCACGGCATCGGAAACAGTAACCACGATGCTGTAAAGTGGTTGCTTTCCGTAATGAACAGGGTACCACAGGTGAAGCTCTCCGCTGGGAAAATTGAACTCTGCACGAGCGTTCCCAGACTCTACCTTGACATTCTCTGTGTGCACTACGTCTCCTTGGGGATTCTTCAAAGTGATGGACGCTGAGCTGGAAATTTTGTCCGACAGTAACAATTCAACAGAGATCTTCACATCGAGTGCTTCCGAAACTACACTCCTGATGTCGACATCTGCAAGATAGACATCATAGGTGTGGAGTTTGATGGGTTTCCAAGGACCGACGGTCATCAAAACTGGACCCCAATCCCAGCCATAGCTAGTGATTCTGTCAGAATCTCAGAGAGAGAGGGATAACTAGAAAGAATTACTTGTATTGCGCCTTGCGCACGTGCAGGCGACTGGAATCACCATTCCATAAATGGAGTTTTCCATTGGCCTTCTCAAGTGCCCTTCCCTAGAACTTTGTATAGCAGCGGACGAGTGGAATGGAAATAATGTCACCTTCTTGAATGCACTGGCAAAAGTGATCAGAAGGTCGTTCGCGCCAGCTCTCAGGAGAGGCTTCACAGGCGCCCTGTACGTGATAAACTGGTTCTCGGTGCTAATTGATGTTTGAAACTATGGTTGACACCGTTAAATACACTGCGACGTACTCGAGGATCTGTTGGCCATTCTAATTCCACTATAAGTCGGAGATACTTTCGAAATCGAGCTCAGAATACTTGCCAGTGTGACGCTGGCAAAAGTGTCAAGGCCTTCGAAAACAAGGTCCGCGTTTGCAGCAGTGAGGTCCTTTTCAGTGACCGTGAATGCATTCTTGAATGCCCAGTCGGCTTCCCCAATCCCTTTATCGCCATCGAGGGAGTCATCGTCAGTAGTAAGCCCACGTCAAAGCAGTAGATGGCGGTAATTACCCTGCACTTCCCACTCGTTTAAGCCAAGGAACTTGCCAGGAGATCGATTAGCATTGTCATTCACTGGCAGGACACATCATGAAATCTCACTGGATCTGGGATTCTCTTGGATCTCAAAAGCTCGACATGAACCGTTGTGGGAAACTCTGAGACTGGCAGCCATTCGCCGTCGTTTGTTCCCTGTCCTCCACCGAGTTGACTAAACTGCCACCCTGATGCAATGGTTCTGATAGTGCTCATGGTCAGAAAATACGGAAGGCAGAAATGTCACTTCAGACGCAATCGCTTTTGCTATAAATCTTTTCGGACACGAGGAGATCACCTGAAACGCCCAGGTCGGCATCACCGAGAATTCCCCGATCTACTTACTCATGAATGATATTGGACAGTCAGAGCTACCGGGATTTTCAAGCCCGTCTCCGCAAATCTTAGTAGAGCTTAACAGTAGCCTGCAACGGGTACTTAAATGAGATAAAATCAATCGCTATCTCCAGGACCACTCGTCGCATACTGTCAAGTCCACCAACTCAGAGCAAGTACCGAAATCCTTTGGGACGATTTAGCCTGACATCTTCCGCTTCTAGCTCCTGATTTAGGTGGCTTAGGTGGTTTCTGAAGGCCCACGACATAAGGATACACAATGCATTTGCTACGATGCAGATTGCACACGATCTCGCATAGGAAGGACCCCATGCGGTCGGCCAAATATAGCTGTGAATGTGCCGGTGAGACCCAGCCAAGACCAAGGCGCTGGAATTACTCACGAGCCAATCACATTACCGAGCGACGAGAACGAGTTAATGAAAGCGAGAGCCACGGCGCGTTTGGAAGGAGGTCGTGGTATGGAATTACTGATCCAGGCCCAGAAGACGATGAAGCCAGCATAGGACTGAGCCATAAGGAACCTTTGAAGATGTGTCGCAAAACACAAAACCAGGCATTGAGGATGCCACTCACAATGATATGTAACGGATCACTATGTTCATACTCAACATTGCCATGGAAAATCCGAGAATACCCAAGATTAAAGGTACAGCACTATGAAGAAAGCGCTCTCCACGTAAATCAGACTGTCTATAGACAAATTTGTTAGCATCAGCCCCGAAGATGGAGGGTCAGTGCAGAATCACCTTGACATTTTGAGCCCTACGAGTGTAGCAAACGCCCAGGGTGGTGAACACAGAAGAAGAGTTATCGTCGGGCTATATCCCATGGTCGCGCTCAACGTGGGGAAGAAAGCATTAAATGATAGTGAAACAACCATGCTTGTCAGTGCAATGCAGAGCCACCAAACCTTCCAGTCTGAGAGGGCCAACATTAACCCGGTCGCCTGCCCTTTCGTACCGTCTGTTTCTCCTTCATCTACTAAACCATCCTCTTCTATCCGTAGTTGTGCCAGAGCACGTTCTTGAAGCGTGAGCCACTGAGACGGTGACGATGGGAAATCAGGTAATACGAATATCGCGCTAAGAGCGACAACCACAGTTAGTGTTCCCTCGATGTAGAATAACCACCTACAAAAAACGATTGAATATATTAAGAACGACTCTGAAAAGTGAAGGGTGGGATTACCTCCACGCTGCATATCCTAAAACACCATCCATAGAATCAAGAATCGCAGATGCTATAAGGGAGCCGAACGCATTGCTAATCATGATGCCGCATGACAAAATGCCAGTCCTTTCCCCCAGCTCTCTGCGTCTATACCTATCCAACAATTAGCAACACCACAGCAACACTGAGAGCATGCATGGCTTGCCATTTAGAGAGAAGGAATAAAGCCCCAGGAAAAAATGCGGCTTCAACAAATCCAATGAAAAATCGTGTAAGGAGAGCGCCGATATACCTTCCCAAATAATGGTTTAGACATAAAGAGATTAAAGAAATGCAAGATTTACGTGGTAGTTGTACCTGGATGAGAATCGCTGAGCCAAATAGCGATGGATGGTAGTGTGCAACATTACCCGTCAGGACAGACATAATGCCCCAGAATGCCATGCACCCTGGGAGATATATGGAGGGTCTCCCGATGTGGTTTAGAAACATATTACTGTCAGGTCAGGTCGGATTTGTTACTTGTAGAGCAGACAATGACGAAGACTTACGAAGGCACTTGCATCAAGATATAGCCAACATATAAGGCACTCAAGATGTTATTGAATTGGTTTCCTTGCAAATGAAGATCTTCCTCGAAACCCCGAAGTCTCGCTGCACTTGTGGGAGACAATAATGTACCATCAAAGCCCGTGACTGTGCATGTCATCCGAAGAACAGCTTACGCAGTATTGTTACGATCAATCTAAGCCATTTCCTGCCACATGAACGTCACAAAGATATGAGTACAAGGAATACTCACATAGTTTAGAATGTATATTAATACTAATATTGACATTCGGGTATCCAGTTTCCTCAGGAGACTCTTTTCTATGCGTTCCCGGTCCTCTTCAGCTGAGTAGTATAGCATCGCTTCACAGGCAACATCTTCATGTAGTCCCGGTGCGGCAGCGTCCTCAGCGTCCCTTGAATCCACAGCTTTTGGGACAAATTTTCCGACCAACAGGTAGTCAAATCGGAAAGTATGGGAGGCAGCAAAGGACTCACGTAGGCTGGAATAACCTGAACTAATATGTTCGTATGCCCCATCCGCCGCCCGTATCTCACCGCCCGAGTCAAGGTTCCCCGGTTGTGTGAACGTGCCATATTCGCCCGGCTCGTTACCATCGCGGAGGAGTCTGTTGCTCAGGGAAGAGACCATCGGCCAGTGGACGATAAAATTGTAGGCAAGGTTGCGGGATTTCACTGAACCGAATATTCGGCCCTCCGCTGAATCCACTGGCACACGCTCCTTCATCATCACTTCGTCCATCTCAAGAGGGATGTCGGCCACGGCGATTTTGCTACCACCTTCGGCCACGCCTTCTACATACCATAGGATCGTCTCACCCACCCTTCAAATCCCATCCGATTCCCAGTTCTCCATCCCTGTCGGTCTCTTGGCATGTCAACGTAAGGCAACGAATAAGATAAGTTAATCACTACTGAGGTCAATCTCAAAGGCGACCCTCTCCTTCGCGAGCTGTTGACCACCGTTGTGAGCTGTCGGGTCTCACAAACGCAATTGGTGCCAAGCGGAAGAAAAGGAAAGAAGGACAGCACATCTACAACAACAAGAACTCCCACCCTCGAAGTTATCTTACACGATACTATTGTGTTTCCAGAAGGCGGCGGCCAGCCCTCCGACACTGGATTGATTCAAACTGATGAAAGGGTCTGGAAGGTGTTACAAGCGAGGCGTTATGGTGGACATGCTGTTCACTATGTACAGGTGGAAGATGCCGAGGTCGATATTCTGCAATTCACAGCAGGGACTCAAGTTTTGGTCAAGCTCGGAGATGCCGACTGGGACCGCAGGTACGATCATGTAAGTGCCTTTACTTCGCCAGATTTCGTTATCGTAACCAGCTCTCCGATGCAGATGGCCATGCACACCTCGCAACACCTTTTATCCGCTGTTCTCGAGGATCGCCTGAGCATCCAGACGCTCTCTTGGTCCTTGACGGATGCGCCTGCTCCATGCTACGTTGAACTTGCGAGAAGCATGACCAGTGATGAAATACAAAGTACTCAGACTACAGCAAACCGATACGTCTTCGAAGGCCGTAATGTTCATGTCGAGGTCCAGGAAATGGAAAATTTGAATGAACCGGAGAAGTTAGAAGACCATGCACGTGGTTTCGCTAAGGCGATCCCTACCGACTATACTGGCGGGATTATGAGAGTCGTGGTCATTGACCGTATCGATCGGAACCCGTATGTCCTTAAGCACACTGCTCGAGATGATGGCACCAATGGAACACACTGCGCAGCTGTTGCGGTACTCATTGGCCCAGTTTGCACAATCTTCAACTCTTCCTAGTTCCTCAAACGGAGACCCTTGCTCGCTCCAACACCACTTCTGCTAGACTCTATTTCTTTGCCGGGACACGGCTCATCGAGTATTTGACCAATACGCACAAGCAGCTCACAGCGACTGCGGCAACTCTCAGCTGTGGGGCTTCTCAGGCGCCAGCTCGTGTGGAGCAGGTGATAGACGAACGCAAGAGAGCAGAGAAGCGGGTTGTTGACCTAGAGTCTGAACTTGCAAAGTATATCGCAGGGAGCGTCGCGGAGGAAATTGGACAATCATCGAGCTTGGTATTCGTGAAACATGTGCATCGAGTGGATGATTCCGTCAACCCACTTGGCTTCTTATCTGCCATAGCAACTGCGTTTACAGGGCTTACTCGTGCTGAGAGCCAATATCTCCTCGTCCTAACCTCGACGCCGTCCTCTCAGAGTGTAACGGGAACCAGTGTTCTGTTGATAGTTGGCTCGGCTGAGAAACATGTAAAGGAAGCAGGGGGGCTGCTGAAGGATAAGCTCAATGTCAAAGGGGGAGGGAAAGGGACTAGATGGAGTGGAAAGTTGACCGGCGTTTGGAAAGCGGGACGTGAGGATGCGGTCATCTTAGATATCCTTCAAGTCATCCGAGAAACTGGCACGCAGTAGAAACTATATTTTCATATAAGTACTTTATGCAGTATTCGTACTTGGCAAATACGTCCGAGCATCAACTTGTCATTACAGAGTTGACAGTGACACGTCTATACCAGATATATAAGGGACTGACTCTGCTCACATGTATAGACCAAGGTTGAAACAAGGGGGAGTATATATGAAACAAGGGGGCGCCACTGCCTACTGGCTGCTGGTGAGTGGGAAAGAGCTCAGACAGGGCCA